>VZTO01027889.1:216250-300158 GCA_013400615.1 Syrrhaptes paradoxus
CCGCCCGCCCGGCGGGGCCGCTCCGCCCCTTCGGCGCCCGCGGAGCGCCCGTCCCGCCCCGCCCGGCGTGGGGAGGGGGCGCACGGGGCGGGCTCTGCCCCCAACGCCCCCCCGCTGAGAAAGTTTGAGGCGCAGCCCCCGAGCGGCTGCGGCTCGTCCTGAGGCTGGGGGGAGGGAAAGGCACCACCCTCCGAGGTGCCCACCCCCCGTGGGGTTTGCTTTTTGTCGTCGCTTCCCCCGCGTGGCTGTGACACATCCTCTCCCTTGCGCGCACCGTGTGACAGGGTCGGTCCTGGCTGGGTGGGGGAAGTAGGGGACATGCGGGTGGTTTTTCCCGAAAGGACAAAACTGTGATAAAATAAGACAAAGCTGACTGCTCTTTGCGACGGGGGTGGATGCACCTTTTCCTCTCGTGTAATAAAGCAGAGCTTTTGGGATAGAAAACACTTTGTAAAGAAAGGTGATGAATAATTAATCACACCTATCTCTATTGCTATTAATACCCATTAATTTTTTGTATTACTATAAATACTGACCGTCATAACCACGCCGGTCCTGCCATGACTTTTGAAATCTCACTGGGGTTGGAGCAGGTAGAATTTATTAAGCAGAAACCACGCAAAGGGCTCCAGCACTTGGATGCATCTCTGGGATACAGCCCCTGTGAGCAACCTCCTGCAGGGTGCAGGTGCAACCTGAGATTTTGTTACGGTGAGAAAAGGCTGAAGTTACTACCCGCAAAGCAAGATGGAAGTGTATGAAAGTTGGGAAGAAGGAAAAATGGACTGACTGGACCAAAGATCAGGAAAAAAAAAAAAAAGGGCAAAAAATCCCAAGAGGGCATTTCTCTCCATCCCTGTTATCCCATCCCTGGAGAGGAGAGACCGGCTGTGCCAGGGGTTAGGCAAGGCCAGCCTGGCAGAGCATCTCCGCATCCAAGCGTAATTCTTTCAGACCAGAAAGTTGCTGAAAAATCAGAATATCTGGTGTTATATGCGCTGCCGAGCTGGAGAGGGACGCGGTGGATTTATAATGCAGCAGACAGAAGAAGCACAGATGTGTTGAGAGAGAGAGATACTAATTGCTTACATATTTAAAACAGCATCTTTAGTCTGAATGGGAGGCACCATTAAGCAAAACAGAGCTATTAACTGGGGCCACTTGGAAAGCTGCCATTTTCCCTTCTGTGCACGGCTTTTTGCATCAATATAAAAGTACGTTGCTCAGGGCGTGATACGCCGTCAATATTGTGCCATTCCTACCGAGGACTCCGAGGTGCTCTGCACTTTGCACATGTCCATACGTATAGGGATGCATAACGCCAGTATTATGTAGGGGAAGGCATACTCAGCAGAAGACTTTTTATCTGGATTGAATGGTGGAAGGAGCATGTTACAGCTGATGTGCTTTCCAGGAGATTCTGAAACTCTCGTAGAAAAGGAGACAAACAAATCACCGTTACATTTATAGGTAAAAAATACAACAGAGGTGAGTCTGGCACAATTACACTGTAGTATATATGACAAATTTACAGGCCAGTATACAGCTTTTATAATAGAGCATATTCAGGCCCCTGGGGAAAAAGTTATTTTAGGTGGTGTAAGTAGCCCCATAATTTAACTTCTGCATAAATCTGAGAAAAGCCTCATTTCCTTTCCGTTTTATTCTTCTTGGACTCCTTCTGCTCACCACCCTATTCTGGAGTTACACAGCAGTGTGACTGGCCTGAGGATGAGGAAGGAGGCTTTGAGGTGACCTTGCTGGTGCAGGGACTGCCACGGGGGTTTCCCGAGATGCAGCAGGGCAGAGCATCAGTCCCCCGGGATTCAGGAGCACCACGCCGCAGCTGGCTTCCCGTCTTACACGTCCTCAAGAATACAGATGGAGATATCTGCTCCTGCATCTTTTTCAGCTCCATCCCAGGTGGTGTTTTCAGCTTCTTTTGTCTGATCTTTCCATTTCGGTTGCCAATCACAGTGGCGATGTGCAAAACCAGAAATCTCGATGGAGGCTGAGCAATAAGCGAGGGGATTGTTCGGTGTGCGGTGGGAGTTGGTTTGCCTGGATGAGGGTTCTCACAGGGGCAGGGGCACCCTATCTGCCGAGATGTTCCTTCTGCTGAGGAGCAGCTTGTGGTAAAAGACATCCTGGGATTTGACTCTGCTCCTGCGTAAGTCAGTGGAAATGCTGCTGTTAACTGAAATGAAAAAAAAAACCAAACCCATCCTTGCAGGGTGAGCTGAGAGTTAAGCTTGATGCCCTTCACTGGAGAGCTCCACTGCTAGGGGCTTGCACAAAAAGCTCTGAGAATCCTGTTCTTGGTGTCATCTGTTGCTTTATTCCTTATGAAAGATGTAGGTCGGAGAGAAAGGTCATTTTTCAGCTGATCAGGCTTCAAACACAGGGACCAGGACCTTGAAGTACAGCCAGTGTTGAACGAGGAGGCAGCAAGCTACACAGAAGACACAGGAGCAGTGCAGCTTGCTGAATTATTTTGTAATCAATTAACGAGGCTGCATAACATCACCAAGTGTGACTCTGCAATGAAAACCCGGAGATCTTGTTGCTCGCTGAGGGCTAAATTCTGCACGATTGGGCATCTTACCATAGAGACAGAAAGAAATGAATATAATAGGTACTGACTGCAGGAGAGAAGATTTTACTCTGTGTTTGCTCCAAGTCCATTCTTTAGAGCATTCTGGTCAGATCTTGGGGAGGAAGAGACGATGCACCCTGGTTTCATGGATTGTTCTTTATCCTGAAGAACTGCAAACTGCTTTGGAGCAACTGCCATAGTTCCTCAAGTATTAGTCATTCCGCACATTCCATCCACTATGAATCTTCACATGATTCAGCTTAACCAGGTGCATAAATGTTGCAGGATTGGATCCTTAAGCATCCAGAGCCTCAATTTTATGTCTCATTTGTAAGATGGGTTGCAGAAAGATGAGAGCAAACTGTCGCAAATAGACTGTTGTGGTAGAGTAATATGTTCTGAAACAGAATAAAAGGCCATTATATCTTCTGGTTCCTAATAATTTGAGAAAATAATTCTGTATCCAGAACATTTGCAGTAAATACAATAAGGTATACTGAAAAAAAAATAATCTTAGCATAACGGCAAAAGTAACTGCACCAGAACAATATTGCATTTTGCTGCTTTGAAGGGAGAAGAGAAAAGAAATGGCATTTTTACATTTTCTTTTGACCTTTGAGAAATATCAGGAATATGTAAGAGCCATATTCACCGACAATAGCTCAGAGGATTCAGAGAATAAGAGTTAAACACCTAGGGACATTTACAAACAACTGGCAGAGACGCAATGAATTTAAGATGTGGGTATGAAAGGCAGAGATACACAGAGTGCAAAAATAATACATATTTAAAATGCTTTTAATCTATGTGAGGAGCATCATTGAGAAAGGTAGTAGTAGCTCCTGAACAAGCAAAGAAGGGACAGAGAAGATGTCCCACAAGGTCTTTGCCATGTTATGATGAATGATAGAACCTGGTGCAGCGAGAGGTCTCAGGGGACCTTTCTCCATCAAATTCCTAATGCCCTAAAATGTACATAACCTTTATCATATCTGTCAGCCAAAATGAACCAAATTTACAGCCCGTTTTATACAGCTAAGCAGTGATGTGATGAAGGGGTGTGACAAATGGGAGCCTGGATTAACCAGGGTCATGACATTTCATTGCCTCGTTATTAACAACGAGCCTGCCTCTAGGTGTTCTCCAGTGAAACCCTCACTCCCTCCTGTGAAAGTCAGGCAGCTCCTGAGGGACATGAAGTGTCTTTTTGTCCTCAGTTAAGTTCATTAGCAGGAAGGAAGGATGCTGATTCAGCAGATTTGATGCCCTCCATCTTCTCCTGAATTTTCTCACTGGTCTCCATGCAGAGCAGGGGATTAAAGAGTACCACTCCAGCACCAAAAGTCCACAGCCTCTTTGCTCATGGGTGGAAAAATCACCAGTAACAACCAAGCAGCTTCCAGAGCTGGCATTCTCCTCACCTGGCTTTATTTACCCTTGGGGACATGTTTTCAGCTGGCTCTCAGAGCAGCTAGGGCCATTACTAAATTGCATTCACCTGCCTCCTGGAGGAGCTGTGGGTCTTACTAAAGGACTAATGGACAAATTAATGTTTGTTACAGGCAGGGCGATATGGATGTGGTTTGCTCTTAAGAAGCAGACAGCACTGAGATACACCCCCAGCAGAGACATTTAGATGTGTCCTAATGGTGACTCTGAATTTCGCCCCATCAGGAGGATCCATAACTTTCTATGGTCCATCCCCTGCTGAACTGGGTGAAGAAGCGTCCCTGCTCTTTACCTCTTAGGCTGGATGGGACAGCCTTTATTTTTCTTGGAGGAAGAGCCAAGACCCTTGTGATTTTATCTTCTCAAGGATTTTTGCCAGTGGAAAGAGGACTTCTGTCATCTTCCTTATAGCCAGAGTGGTGCAGCAGCAGCAAGAAAGCTTTGGTGGTTCACAAGAAAGGGAGAAGGAAATTAAACTGTATTAATTTCAAGCTCTATTAGGATTTTAAGAAAGTAAAATCAATAGAAAAGGATGGACTCAGTAGGGAACATGACCTTATTTTCCCAGTATCTGAAGGGGAAGTGAACACAATAGAGAGATAAAAATACATCTATAAAACCAGATCAGTTTCACTGATGTTGAAAAAGAGAACTTAAAATGCTGACGTAAACTGGTATCATTTGTCTGGTGTTTAGCAGAAGTATCCTAAAGAGAGAAAGCGCAAAAGCAAAAAAAAAAAAACCAAACCAAAACCCAACAAAAAACACTAAAAAACAAACCAACTGAAACCCACCCAAAAATCCCCAAACCCAACCCCATCAATTAGTCTCGTCTATGTTTTTTCTCTCTTGGAATAAATTGCAAAAATGGAATGATCCATGCAACATTTCATCAAATATGACTTGCCATTGTCACAGCAAAATGTTTGATATAAAACAAGAACGATCTTCCCTTCTTTGTGGTGAGATAAGCTGGTCTGGATTAATAAAAATGCCACATTCACAATGATATTGATAATTTGCATGTGAAAAGCCTTCCACCTGGTAATGAAAACAATTTTTCAGTTTTGCCACAACTAGTCACAAGAGATAAGGTCTGCCGTCCTCCCCCTCACAATTAACCACGCACACACACACAAAAAAAGGGAAAAGGCAGAAAAAAGGGAAAAGGTAGAATAGGTGTGACAATTGCAAATTGCCTGTTATCTGAACGCGATGCTGGGGTGTTGATATTTGCGGCCGCACAGCTGGCACGCTTCTGCAGCCCGGCTGTGTGTGTGCGTGCCAAGCCAGGCACCTCCGGGTTGGGAAGGAAGAGCTGAGTACGTGCTTATAGGAAGTTTTTCTACCACATTTAATGCTTTTTTGTGAAAAAAACCACTAAACCAGTTTGCACTCCCCCCTCTTTGTGGTTAGCAAACCACTGGGTGGCAGTGCTGTGTGCGCACATGCACCTACACACACATAATGGGGGGGACCCTATTTTGAGGGGGTATTCTCAAACCTGGGTGTGTTTTGCTCATCCTTGATACACTGAAGGTCACTGCAGTGCCCAGAAAAGGCTGGAAGATACTTCAACTTTGAAGAGCGTGAGTGATTGCTGCACTTCCATCGACCTGTGCGAAGCTCCACACCAGGAGTGAGTGCCCCAAGGCCAATGCTAGTGTCCTTGTCAGGTCCCAGCCTTGCTGCAAACCTACACTTGCAGCATCTGTCTTGCACTGTCATCAGAAGAACAAAGCTGCCCTTTGCTGATAGTCCAGAAGCAGAAAAGACACTTGTTACCTGTTGTTCCCTGCCTCTGCCCTGGCCCCACGCATATCGCCCTTGTTCTTCCCACCCTGGTGAGAAATAATGAACCCAGCAAGGCTGTATTCCAAATGACTGAGAATATACATGAGCACACACATAGGAAGCATGAACATTTCTTGCTTACAACAGCGATGATTTGAATCTAACAACACATCCCCCCAAGATAATTCCAAACTGATCAGTATTTCTCCCTTATATTGGTAGATTTTAAGTGTCTGATAAACAGATAGAGGTTTCAGATGCCAAGCTGAGACCTCACCAGGTTTTGAATTTTGCCTGTTTTCTCAGTTCAAAGCTGTGAGGATGTGGCATTGCTTTTGGGCTGGTTTCTGCAGTACACCTTCATCACGGTGCTTCCATCTGCATTTCATGGCCCTTAAAGCACAGGTCAGATTTGACTCTAGTTTTGACCTGTTTCAAGTTGGCAGGTTTGATTCATCTTGTCCGATACTTGACAGAAACCCAATTACTTTCCACAACTGTGTCGAGGAGGTAAATCTACCTAGTTTGGATAAACAATCCTACATGCAGGAAGAAATAAGCTGTGTATGGGCACCACGAGGTATGGGAGGGGGTTTCTTAACAATATTAACTCAATATTTCAGATTGTTCCTGCCTGTCAGAGGTCAGGGCAAAAAAGAGGGCTGGAGAAGATGACACAAGAATAGATAAAGGAGGAAGCAATCTTTATGACCATCCTTTGGGGCCATCCAAATAAAGAAGACAGTGCTGCTAACCACTTAAAACTCTATCACCTTAGTGATGAACACACCTGAGAAAACCTGCAAGAAGGCTGTCTTGCTTTTTCCTGGTCTTCTTATAGTCCTTTTGGAGAATTTTGATCTAAATCTTTGCAAAATGTGCAGATGACAACAGCAATTAAAACAACCCAAAAAAGGAAACAAAAAAATTACATGCACACATGGTCCTTTGCAAATGAGAACTTTTCTGCAAGGAAAACATGAGATTCAACAATATGTTCCATTTAGCGAAAGTGACAAAAATCTTAAGGGGCAACGTAAAGAGTGTAACTTTTTCTTGTCTCCACCTCTTGCTAACAGCTAAAAAACTGCCGTGCAAAAGGCCTTTAATGGGAAACCTCATTTCAGCTCCAGAAAGGCACTTGATTTCTGTCTACACCGACTGTCATTTTGCCCCCCATCAATAATAAATTTTTTTTCTTCTCTTTTATACTAATATTTCTCATCCTTTGTGGTGGGCAGAGCTGCTGAGTGAATTGCCTATGCTTCAGAACAAAGGGAATTTTTGAAAGAGTAAAGTAGGGCAGAGATTTCCCCCGAAGAGCTCTATCCAGAAGCTGCAGGGAGAGCAGGGAGAGCCCCCAGGTTCACTCCTCTTGTGGGAGCAAGAATAGAACTTCTTTGCCTAGAGCTTGCCTCTTGGTGGCCAACATCAAGGGAAAATCACCTACATTTGATCTGAAAAACTCTTAGGGCACTGCAAACACCTTAAGCACAGTAGGAGCAGCTGGGACAGGACATTTTCCAATATCATTCCTTCTGGGTCCTAAATTAAAGTTTTTGGAGACATGACCCTGGTTGTGCCACACCCTGCACTTGAAAGCCCTCCTCTTTGGCAACCTGATTTGTCAGTTCACCGAGAACGTTCCTCAGGAAGGAAAACCTTAATGCACCTTGTGCCTAAATGTGATTTTTTTGCTCTGATCTTAGATCATTAATGTCCTTGGTGGCGAGGAATATAAATGATGGATCCACTGGTGGATTGCACCAAGCACAGTGAGATACCAGCAGAAGTGCACGTAACACTCCTGGCAGGTTTAAGTGCTCTGTATAAATGCAGAAGGAGTAAGAGAGAATGAGAGACAGTGTGGGGGAGAGGGACCACAGGCATGTAAGAGCATTCCTGACCTGGTGATTTATTTATGGCATTCCTAGAGGGGAAGGAGCCATGCAAAGATCATGAGCCTGCATGCTGCAGTAAGTGATATGCCAGCATATATTTAGCAAGCAACAATAGAAGGCACAAAATCTACAGAGGATGGGGAAATGCTTTTGCTCTGTGTGAGGCTGCTGAACAATTAGAGTCAAGGAATGACAGTTTTATTTGGAGGAACAAGAAAGATTTCCCTTGCTTCTTTCTATAAATAAATCACGGGAAGATTCTTAGGTTTGCTTCCTTGAAAGCCAGGGTGTTTCCTCTCCCAGAGCACGCCTACGCTGTGCTTGCCTCTTTCTCTGGCGTGCTTGTTCATGGGCCTTTTCAGGGAATTTTGGACCATCTCAGGTCTGTAAGAGAAAAGTCTGTTTGCACTGAGATGCCTGGGAGACACATTTCACAGTGAGCTGCTGTCTTCCAGGGTCGGGGAGCAATGAAAGCAGCATTGCAGAGGGTAGGTCTCTGATATAGCACAATAAAAAACCAGAATATGTGCCAGCTGAAGCCAGTCACTATGTTCATCGACCTGAGGAATACTTGCATTGGCAGATGGGAATGGTTATAAAGTAAAGTATTGCATAAGGGAACTGCACAAAGACTAACTCTGAACGCACTGAAAGGCCTGATTCTGCGCGGTGCTGGGTCCCTGCAGCTCCTGTTGAAGAGCCCATTACCTTGACCACCATAAATAGATGCTACCAAAGTTGTTCACCTTCGCTTTGGACTGGAGCAAACCCTGGATTTCACCAGGATGGGAAAAGCAACAATGGGACCTGCAGCAGCACAGCAGGAGGCTACACCGTGCTCTAGGGAGAGCAAGAGGGAACACAGGGTATTTGTTAGCACTCATCAGACCTTTCACATCACAAAACACTAGCCCTAAATGAGGACACAGTCTCGCTTTAGAGTTCTTGACCCTGATGTCTAAATTGGACCTCATCAGAAACAAGATCTTAAACAAAAACCTGGGCCACCTCATTTTGTTTCTGAATTTAGCTTCTGCTTCAGGTTTGGGGAGTTTAAAAGGGGGAAACCCCTGTGTTCTGAGGTTCCTGGAGATCTGTGGGGACACAGGGCACCAAGTCTCCCCATTGTCTCTCCAGCTGTGCGACGCTGAGGGTCTGATGGCTTCAAGGTGGCTCAGAAGCATCAAAATTGACTTGACTCAAGGAGTCAGATTTAATTACTCCAGGAGTGGAATTAGTGCTTGGACTTGCATCCCAGTCAAACTTGTCTGTCATTCATAGCTTCCTAGTGGGAAAAAAACATATCTCCATTTATATATGGGAATATAACAATCAATCAAGCTCTCTCGCTCCTGTTTCCATTCTAGCAGCTTACAACCACATTATAAAAGCACATAATGAAAACATCATAAAAACACACAGTAAAAACACATTCACCATGCAAGTATTGCCATCTTAGCACATCCTGCATAGAAATGCTGAAGAGTTCTTGAGTTTTATGATACATACTAGTAACCCCCATAAGACTACATCACACCCACCCTTTCCTCTCGAGGCGTGCTAGCTGTTTAAACGACAGCGGCTATGGAAGATACACATAAACATTTAGATTCAGTGAACTAAGAACATGAAAGGACTCCAGAAGAGTTTTGCCTTCTTGGCTTTACAAAGTTGGTTAGAAAATCCTCTTCAGCTGCTTTTGTTGTATTATAGCCCGCACTGGAAAAGCTGTGAGAGATGGGTGTTGCATTAACACTCTTCTTCCCTGGCATTTACATTCAGGTTCAACTTCACAGGCACTCCTTTGCTTTACTTTGAAGGATGCAAACAGCTCGCTCTGCCTCCCTTCTCTAGCTTCATTTTCCTTTTCCTGACACTTTTTCATATATCCTTGCTTTGGCAAAGCATGGTTTGCTCTCACTGTCGCTGAAGCAACAACCTGAACCTGCACTAGCATCTGGAATGGGGGATGCTTCTGCACCCTGACAGAAGATATTGGTCCATACTAACTCTGCTTTACACCCAAACTGGTTTTATTCATGTCAGATGACTTTCAGTAGGTTGTACTAAGATAGCTGTGGCACAGTAGTAGCGCTCTTGGACTTCTTCTCCCTCTCCCTGTGTAGTAGCAACTCCTTTACCTGGAGAAAGATGCTTAGGTCAAAGCCTGGTGTAGCTGGCCACTGAACCCGCCCACTTGTTCCTTCACTTATTTTCTAAGTTTCTCACGCAATTATTGCAGTGAGTGAAAAAAATGGAAATTAATCATCAATCCCTTCAGCAACCTTATCCTCCACTTCAACAGTGCCAGAATAGTTCCTTCTCACTTTAATAAGAGCCTCTCGAGTTCTTCTCACTTTCAAAGATTTTGTTTTGTGTTTGAAGCCAATATTACAGTGACACCATGAACTTAATGCCTCAGATACAGGTTGTTTTTTTATATATATTTTTTTTAAAGCCACAGATGTTACCAATAACATCTAAGATGACTGAACCTGGTCATGTTAAAGATTAAAGGCAAGATTGTTCCAAATTTTTTTCCCAGCTGCTTATTTTGTGTGTTTGGGAAGCACTTTGTACTCGCACAGCTTTGCTTTTTTTTCTCCATTTCTTCCCTCTCCTTTGTTTGCTTGACACTTTCATGCAGAGAAAGGGGAGAAACATAAACTAGGCAAATGCGATTTGATCACAGAGCTGGTAGGGGGCAGGTACAGTCAATCACGCTGCCTTGAACTCTCTTGTGTGCGATCAGCTGGAGTTTGTTTGGAGAGAGTCCCCTGAAATTATGTAGCACAAGGATGCTGATCCAAAGCCCATGATCAAGGGATGACTTTACACAGACTCTGGACTGGGTGTAGTATGTAAATATTCCTCCATATAATTTGCAGATGTGGGAAAAGCTGGAGGTTAGTTTACCAAAACCCATAGATTGATTCAGATGCAAAGCAGAAATTCCTGGCCCCGGTCCTTTGGTTCCTCTTGTGAAACATAAAACCACCATCAGAGGCATTTTTTTTCCAAGTTCTCAGCCTCTTCAGAGACATACTAAATTAACCCGAACTCCCTTGATTTCCCTTAATCTTACAAAATGCAAGATGCAAAGCAAACCCCTTGTCAGCAAACACAAAACAGATGAAGGCAGCAAAGCCACCCCCCCCCTTACACCAGCTCTGAGTTTGGTCCCTGGGATTTTAACTGTTCCTTTATCTACTGAAAAGGAATGTTAAAAAGTTTAATTGGCATGTAATGAGATAACTATAACAAGTTAATTAGTTTGCAATTAAATTGCATTTACCATACGTTCTGAATGTGTTGTTAGCAATTAACGACACCTAATGAACTTGGAGTAGCGACTGAGTTTACAACGATAAGGAAAATAATAATAATAATGCTCACACGTGGTTTCATAGCGCATTAGATGCGACAAATGATTTAATAAGCATGTGGTTAAATCACCATATCTTGTGCAGCCACTGGAAGGGAAACAGCCAGGAAATTTATTCTGGTGCATCTAACAGGGTCTGGGAGGAAACAATTGGCTTTCAGGACAGGTCTTGTTGGGAAAAAGAATTCCCTGAGAGCTGTAGGAGAATTGCAAAGGAGAAGGGAAAGCAAAGCTGCAAGATAAGGTCAGTTACTCAGTTTAGACTTAAGAAAGCATGACAAAGAAAGATCGTGACAAACAGTTGGAATAAGGTGGAGATCCTGAGGTGGAAAACCCCAGTGGATGAGCAAAAAGGGTTAAATTCTTTTCAAGATCGCTTAAGCAGGTGAGTATAGGGAGAGGGATTTGTCTCTGTGCTTCAAGTTAACCTCCCCTTAACATTTTGTGCCATTAAGTGCCACACTGAACAGGCATTAGAAGAAGAAAAACCCCTACAAACTAATTTACATTTTAATGAATTTTTAATTGAACCAAAATCTGTTGTTTCTGTTTAAAGATGCAGTGTTGACTTTGTGGTCTGTGTTGCTGAGAGCCAAGTGGGATCTTAATGTGATAAAAACAATGATAACGCTAAACTTAATTAGGTTTGAAAGCGTGCCTGGTAAAGTGGCGTGGAATACAAACGTTCCCTTCCTGCATCAAAGCTGAGCAGCGCCCGGGCAGAGCCTGGACCACTCCGCTGTCCTTGCTGTGATGGAGCAAGAGCCAGAGCGGCTACTTGGTGCTAGTGCAAAGCTCAACCCATCGCATGAGCGGTGTGGAAGAGAAAAACCTGATCCCGTGTGCTATAGGGTCACCCCCAATAACTTTAGCTCCATCTTCTCCTGCCATTAGATCCAGCTTGAATGACAGGCAGGACCTGCTTGGCTTTCTCTAATCACTTGTCATAACAACCTACATCGAAATGCCAAAGCCTGGGAATTGTGGTTTCCAAGGCCAGGACTCAGAGGCAGAGGCTCTCATCCCCTTCTCCATCCTGGAGCGTGCCTCCAGCAAAATAAACACATCTTCCTCACATACATCCAAGCACTGAGCTAGGAAACCAGAAAAAAGCCCTTACGCAGGGATTTCTGACCAGCTGCACTCGGATTTAACTAAAAATGCTCCCCAGTATTTAGTTGCATTCATTTGCTTTTTCCCTGAGGTACCTGTAAGCCTGCTGCAGACGTTTTAAGGCATTTTGTTCTGTTTTTAATGTCTTGTACCTAGTGATTTGCCAAGTTGACCATGGCACATGCATGCTTAAGGAGCTCGATGAAATGGCAGCAAAGCAGCTATTTCAACACTAGTTTCTTGCTGGACCTCTTCTTTCATCCTTCCTCTGGCTGCCTCCACTCCTGGGAGCACTGCTCTGTTCATAACATGCTCAGGGCTTCACATAATTAAGCCCTGGTTTTATTATTATTTATTAGGCTTTTGTTGGTTTGGTTGTAAAATAAACATAAGCTGAATACACCCATCACCTCCACAGAGAGCCCGAGCATCTGACACTCTAACAAACCCAAATAAAATCACAGCAATCAAAAACAAGCTATGGCAGCAGGTTTCAAAACTTGTTAAAATCACTATGTGAGCTTCGTCTTTAATATCCTGCTGCTGCCTACCACGTCCTGCATTTTGCAGCAATTTGCTCCGCTATTGCTCTGTTGTGACACTTGAATTTATATTGCGTATGAGTCACCAGCCTTCAATGCTCAACCTTGTCCTTTACATTACATGCCATGTTATTTTTGACTTTTAAAAGTAAGGGTTCCCCTGACCAATTTATTTCATACCTCTCCCAGTGCCAGTGGGCAGTAATTTGGTCCCCTGTCAGCACGGACTGGAAACACATTCCTTCCTAAAGAGAGCAAGTTTGTCACTAACAGCATCCTTGCATTCACAGTGAGCACAGAACGGTTCAGACAGAGACCTTCCACCTCGTCACACACCTGAAAGTCTCCTTATTTCTAGTTGAAAGCAAGCAACTATTCACTGCTCCATCAATTTTTCAACTGTTGGTGATTTTGCCTTCAGAGGCTTTAAACTCCAAACTCTCTTTCCCTATTTTGCTGCTGGATCTCAGCTGCTGCTCTCTGGAGCTAGATCGTCCGAACAGAGAGAGCCACAGCTCTCCTTGCATTGCCTTGGCTTGGGAAATTGTCCCTGCCTGCCCTTCCTTGCTTGGCAACAGCAGGAGCTGTCAGTGAAAGCTGCTGTTGCTGGGTGTGGTAAGCAGAGTGGTCCAAGAATAGCCCTTGGTCCTGACAGGGCACAATCCCAGAAGAGCTGGGGCATTAGGAAATTGTCAGAAGTGGAAAAGTCACTGAGAATTTTGAATTTCAAACAAGGACAGCAGGAGCCCCCAAGCCACACCTATCAAGAGAGGTAATGCACTGAGCATAGGACTCAGCAAGCTCTTGCCTGGGCACAAGTCATCATGGTGGGGATTCTCAGGAGCTACTTGGGCAGGCGAGGTGCTGGTGCGTGCTAGGTTCCCAAGAGCAAATCTGGAAGAGGTTAGCATGTTTCCAGCCTATTCTGGTCACTCTAAACTCCTTTTTCAACTTGGCCGGTTGAGCATGAGCAGGCCCAGAGCAGGGACTCCAGTTAGCAGGGCTGGGAAGCTCTCAGGACAGACAGAGGCCGTTTTGTGTGTCTTTCTGCTGCACTTGTGCAGGAGCTTGTCACTCTCTAGCCCATAGGAATGAGCGATCTTGAAATCCAGGAAACAGCTGCTAAATGGCAAATGTGTCTTTGCATTTATATGATGATCATTACTGGAGTGCATGAACTCAGGCTTCTGCAGATAAGCTCTAAACGTGGGTGGGTGTCACCTCATTTTGCTTTTTTCTTCTTCAAATGTGCCTTTCAACAAATCGTGCCCTTCCTTCCCTGCTTTTCTCTTCTCTTCTCCTTTCTCCTCCCATGCTGCTGCTGTGGGAAGGGAAATGTCAAGTCAATTGAACAATTTTCCATGTTGCTCTGATGGTGGCAGACATTTGAGGCCACCTGGAGCTCCTGTGGCACCAAGGGTGCTCCAGACCAAGAGACCATCATCTCCCTCCCTAATGAGTTTCAGCAGTGCGGCTGCCAGGTCCTGATGAGCACCACAACAGAAGAGTCTCTCTGCCACTGAGGTCACATCCTAGCTTAGAACATTTCCTTGGGGGGATTTGTAGCTGAGGGCTGTGGCTCTGAATTTAGCTTGATGTGGATGATACGGGTTCTCAGACAACTTTCATGCTTTCAGAAATAGAGTGATACCCCGTAAACCACCCCAGATGCCAGACCAAATAAATGGCAAAGAGGTGACCCACCATTATTTACTGTCAAGGTCTTTGCTGTCTGGTGGGTCCAGCTGTGCTGGTGCCTTCAAGACCAGACCTCACTGCAGAGCCAGGAGAGAGGCATGGGATGCGCAGCCACAGATGGGTTTTTCAGAGCAGAGAGGGTACAGCTGGTATTTCCAGCCCAGCAAAAGCTGAATATCCATTCCCAAGTGCTACTAGTTGCAATTTACTCACCGAACACCTGTTAAAGTTGCTTTTCTGATAGGCTAAAAAAAAGAAATTAAAAAATAAGGGTAGTTGCCTTTTTGCCTATTTAGACGCCTATGGCCCAGCACTGCAGAAAAGAGACTTCTGAATTGAAAGATTGAGATTATTTCTTTCCATAGCGCTATGTAAAATCTCACTTCTTCTCCACTGCAGTTGAGTGAGATCCATTGATCTTACACAGCTTTGCCTCTCCCTTTACATCTGCTTCTGCCTCTGTTCCACAGCCTGGTAATGATTTCAAGTGACGAGAGCTCAGTGCAGCCTCATAATGAGGCCCCTTGTATCACAAAGCCTAATTGTGGGTACCTGGATTAAAAATATTGTCAAGGTCCCATTTGTGAAAATGTCTTTAGTTCTGAGAGAAGGATGATTTTGCAGTTCTGTTTGGGAAAACGAGGACAAGGAAGGGAATTTAGTGCAGAAGGGTCCACAGAGCATCTGTTCCACATGCTGCAGGCCACAAAACCCTTTCTATCTCTCTTTACCCAACTTAATATCTACAGGAAAAAATAGGCCCATGAATGCATTGTGCTGCATATGGTCTCCCCGTGTTCTAAGCCAGCGTCTTTGGGAGAGAAAGTGCTCTGAAAGATGGGTTCATGTGAATGTTGCTGCAGTGGTTTAAGATGTTGGCTCCTCCTCAGCGGGGTGCATGGACCTGGACCTCAGTTGCACCCAAGCAGGTGCTGGCATCCTTCTTCAAAGCCACCATCAACATGTGTTGCAGATACAGACCTGCGTGCAGAAGAGGCAGAGGTGCTAAGCTGCAGGGAGAGGAGCTTTGTCAGACAGGCAGTGAAACAGCTGAAGGCTGTAATTCCTTAATTTCTGCCAGTGCTCTGTAGCCAGGAGGTCCTAGTGAGTACATGGCTGTACACCCATTTCCAACAAGGCTTCGGTCAATGGTGATCATTTTGTTCCCCAGCTTTGTAATGGGGATAGGCAGTCTTTCTAAGCGGATTGGTATAATTGACTTCAGCAGAGATCAAAAACTCCTAGATTAGGGCTGCAGTCTTCTTTGAATGTGGATAGTTCCCAGCACAACAGAGCCCTGACTTCAGTTAGGCCAACTGCAAATTAACAAGTGTAACAAGTTATATAATGGATGCAAGAATTTAAACAAAACACTTCTGCCCAAGAAGGTAGAAGGGATTTTTTTCAATAGCACACTTTTCAGATTTTCACCAGGCTTCAGGTGCTTTTTGAATAATGAAATAGATGAACGAGTGAAATACATATGCTTAAACCACGATCCTAATTGAAATACATTATGGTCAAACAGGGCATATTCTGCACAGGCAGAGATCAGTGCGATAAAGCAAGGAACAGGGTGGAATAGTGCTTCAGAAGTGGTTAAAAGCTCTTCCCATTCGGCAGGAGTGGCTCACATTTGCAAAACATTTATTCAAGTCTTAGTTGAAAGTAAATCCTTGAATGCAGCTACGCTATTGAGAGGTTGCAAAGTGGCAGTGGCCTCTTTAATCATTGTCCCATTCAAGCCCTAATCAGCACAGCAGATGGAGGAACGAGTGGTAGGAGCTGAGAATTCACCCCCCTCAGCAGGTTAAAGTTGTGTGTGTCTCTTCTTTCTAACTAGAAGCTCTATTCAAATGTTAATCAGCAACACCATGATTAAGAAGGATTAAAGAGAACACTTGGACATTGCTTCCCTGATGTGGCTAAAGAGGTTTTTTTTCCTTTCTTGTAACAAATAAAGTTGTTCTTCTCCTGGCAGAAGTCTTGTCTGACTTCACCCTAGCAGCGAGGATGCCATCCCCTCCTCCAGGATGCTGCGGCAATGGAGCGCAGTTGTTTCACCTCCAAAACCTTCCTTTTGCCAGCCATGTGAGCCCCTGGTCCTTGGTGAGCATCGCTGGTCTGCTGAGGCAGTGATGAGGGACTTGGCCACCACATCCAAGAGAAACTGAAGACAAAGATGGCTGGAGAAAAGGACACAGGAATAAGCTCTTTGCTCCCCTGATATTAGCTTTTCCAGTGCCTTAGTGTCCTTCTTGTCCCACCTCTTCTCTGCCAAAATAGGCTCCTAAACTGCCCTGCTTGGATTTTTCTTTAGAGAAAGGAAGAAAGCCACCAGTGGGATGAGAGGAAATTAAATGAATCAGAGCTGAATGGGAGAAGTCAACGAATGAATATTGTAAGTGATGGAAATGGACCAAATCCTGTAACTGGAGGGGGCAAAACTCCTGGAGATTATCTCAGGATGACTCCAGACCAGACAGAATAAAGATGGACCGCAGAACCAATTGTCACTTTTCCATTTAGAATTTCTCTGCTCTCCCCTATTAAAAGGGAAAAGAAACTCCATAACCAGAGATCATGTCCTTCTCCAAAACCCTCTCCTGAGGTGCCTGTATCACATGCCATGCCTTGCTCAGCAATACCACCTCATTCCCAGAGCTTTCCCCTGCCCCATAATTAGAGGAAACAAAAAGCTGTCTTGTGTTTCTTCTGAGAGATGAGCTCAGCTGGCATAAAAAGAAATCATTTGTCTAATGGCCTAATATTTGGAAAAAATCCTTTCAAAGAGACTGTACTGGAACTGGCTAGTCCTCCAAATACATGAAATGATTTAATTAAAGGTGACAATTTAAACAAAAATTTTAGTGGATAGTGACCTCATTGCAAGTCCATATTTCGCTATTATAAAAAGTTAACAGCAGGTGAGACTGCCCTCCCAAATCAAATGTTGTAACATAACTGAAATCCCGACATAAAAATATTCCTCTGAACTCTGAGGCCAGCGAGAACTCTCTTCATTTGCATCTTTCAGAAAAAAAAAAAAAAAGAAAAATCAAAGCAATCAGTTCATTTCTGGTGGAGAATTTGGATGCTACCTCCTGCATCCATGCATAATCCTCAGCACAGCGTTCATTAAGCCGTGATGATTCATGACTGGCTTCTCCAGCTGAGACACAGAATGGGTTCAGCCCTGAATTGCCCTCACTATCTGGAGGCATTTAACTCCGGGGATAACAACATATAGATTACTGTGGGTATTTTGAGGCTGACTCCATTCTGCAAAGCTAAGTGTTGACTTCAGCCAAGTTTCTGATAATACGAAAGTAGGCAAGCAGGGATTCAACCCTGCACTATATATTATATATGATTGCTTGGGGCAAAAACTACCAGTGTCTTTAATTTTTCCCTGTACAATATCAAGAAGAAAGAGTGGTGGCAATAATAGGCTGTGTGCTTGAAGGTTGGATTCATTTTTAAAGTCAGCTGAAGGTTAGCACAGAAACCTCAGGGACTTCTGAAAATTAGGGGTTTTCAAAGCGTGCAATTCCCGTGTTGAGATGCTGTTAGCAGTCAATATCCAGTCTGAATCTTCAAATACCAGCTGGGCCTTCAGCATACCTTTATGTCACACTAATAGACATTCACACCTCAGCCACCACCGCTAAAAGAGTTTGACCAGGACTCCTGTCCTATCTAATGGAGATAAGCTGTAATCTTGGGAGGGATATCTGTGGGAGGTTTGTTGTCCATGCTGGACACATCAATGATGGTGGAGGTCTGATGGAAGAGCCAGTTGTGTAAGCTATACAAACTCATGGTCTACTGACCGATAGCAACATCCACATCCCTCCCCTGCCACTGCTTGCTGGTACCTGCATGAGGTAGATAAAGCGTGGCTGGATCGACCTGCCCACACGACAGTATAGCTACACAAAAAAAAAATCAGGGGAGAGCTGGCATTGTGTAAAAACATGACAGAGGGAAGGTGGGTAAGAAACAATTATTCACCCCTCTTGCAGCAGAAGAGCAAGCAATCATCAAACAAAATTCTCAAATTGCAGAGTTAAGCAAAGAAAAAATAAGCACTTTTGCACACATATTTAAACTGTGGAATATATTGTCGCGTGATTGCACGGAGGCCAAAAATACTCCTGGCCATAACAAACTGTCAAGAGCCATTAAAAAGACAGACTTAAATATCGCCCAAAGCAGCACATACACTACTACTGCCTAAAGGTGAAAGGACACAGAGAGATGTTTCCTCTCTTCCTATACAAAAAACGTCTGCTGATTATCCCTGTTACAAACAGAAACTGGAGCAGAGCTGATGTTGGTTCAGCTGACTACAACCGTTCTTAGATCCTTATTAAAAAAAAATATTTTAATGGATTTGTCCTTTTCTGGGAAGTTCAGGATTTCCAGATATCATTTTGACAAATTTTAGAAACTAATCATATAATCAAATATGCCTTTGATGCTGGACAAAGACCATCTTGTTGGCTGATTGCAATTAATCCCAAGAGTCCCTCCATAGGCTAATGGATTACTATGGTTGCTGAAGGTCATTTCCTACCAT
Organism: Syrrhaptes paradoxus; assembly: GCA_013400615.1. Lineage (NCBI taxonomy): Eukaryota > Metazoa > Chordata > Aves > Pterocliformes > Pteroclidae > Syrrhaptes > Syrrhaptes paradoxus. The sequence continues at coordinate 235,311 of VZTO01027889.1, forward strand.
CAGAGCACTCCCAGGATAGATGAACCCCGTGTTAGCAATGCCATCCATGTCCTTAAGCAGTCGGGACAGAGTTGCGTGCTTCTCTTTACACACAAGGTCTCATTTCCTCTGTCGCTCAGCACGAGCCAGCAGACTGAGAGGAGCCTGTCTCAGCTTTGCAGCTGCCTGGGTCTCCAAGATTTTACTGCTGTTGCCGTGTCTATACGGCATAATTCAGTGCTGTGTTGAGCTGCATCAGCCAGCTCCAAGTCAGGCAGCATCTGCACTATTGGCAGCTGAGCTGCATGCACGTGGAGCTGCCTGGAAGTTAACATACATTATTTCGCACCCACAGGGCTACTTTGGTGTCTCTTGCACCTTTGTGTTACAGAGACATGCCTTTGTTTCATTTTAAGCACGTGGTGATAAGGTCTAACATCCCCTTTGCTCATCGCTGAGACTGTAAAGACAAAAGACCGCAAGGAACAGCCATGTCGGGCTGTGCCATCTCAACACATCTTGCTGCACTCCCTGCCAGCCTCGAGGAGGTGAAGAGGAAGGCTGGCAGGATTAACAGTGCACCAGAAGTAGAGACTTACAGCTTCAGTTGATAGCACAGCACCGTCAAACCCAGGGGTGAAGCTTAGCAGGACAAGCAGCACATCCCTTGTGGTTTCTGCATGCACAACCACCTCCTCAGCAGCCTGCAAGAACCCTGCCAGCCACCCTGGTGCCATGCAGGTCCCAGGTGGTCCAACAGGCACTTTCTGGCCACATCAGAAGCCCACACTTGGAGACATTTTGTCTGCAGCATAGGTGAGTCATGTCTTAGGGCAGCCTCAGGTCCCTCCTGATGTTTACTGTGGCATTGCCATTTCAAAAGCTTGACCTTCTGTGGGCAAGGGTGAAATACCCTCACTAACGAGCTGGCTCTTAGCTAGACTGAGATCAGCTGGTGCTGTTTAACTACGGACACCCGGCAGATAGCACTGCCCTGACCCTGAGGACTTAGCAGAAAGAGTGCGAAAGGATGAATTCCTTGTCTCTGTATCTTTCATTTAATGAAAACATGGCTTTACATCAGACTCCTTCCATATGGCTAAGTATTGGGCACTTTTATCTGGCAATAAAATTCCCTTAAAGTTTTTAAAATAAAAAAATCACAGAGCTACAAAACACTGAGGTTTTGATCAGAAATCATTATGCTTCCCACATGCTTAGAAATATATTCATCTCCTTCTTGCTTGCTTCTTTCAGCTAACAGTATCTCCAGAGGAGTTCTTCCAACCTCACCTATTACTTGGCTTGCAAAGAAATAAAAATCTTGATTGATGATTGTAGGCGAATGTGATGAAAGCATCCCAACCAGAGGTAAAACAATGATGCCTGAATAATGGGTTTCCGATCCCCACGGGAGGCATATCAAGTACTGAGCTTGCCTTTCTAGCGGGCAAAATTCTGCACCATCAGAGCTACGTAAACAGCTTCAAGTTCACTTCATAGGGCAAGAAGAAATGGAAAATAAGAAAATGCAAATAGATAAAAACTCAAAATACATCCCTGCCCTTGGATTTACTCCTGTTAACACCCAGGTGTAAGCATTAGCCTGTTGCAGTAGGTCATTTGTTTTAAGATTGTATTTGGCTCCACAGGCAGTCTAGACAGAAGAGTATGGAGAAGTTCCCAGTGGTCTTCCATGTACTGAGCAAATCTTGGACAAGCTAGTGCCTCCAAGGTGTAGCTCGGTCCTGCAGGGAGGCTGAGGTTGGTGCTCTACTGCAGAGTAACCTAGAAGAAAGCTCCTGGCTGACCATGCCAGGTCTCCTCTGGAAGCAGGAGAGGAAGGTGCTCATCTTCCTCTGGAGCAGGGATGAGACCTTTCAGGGTACCATGACTACAAAACCTTTTTCCAAATCATGAGTTAAAGGAGTAGTGGGTAAGCTGCTAAGACCAATGTGAATGAAGAGATGGGTTGTTTTGAGGGCAGCAAGACTTTGCTTTACATACAGTATAAAGGATATTTCTGTGTAAGGCACTAGGTCTTACCTCAGCCTGAGTTTGAACCCTGGTGGGGCCCAAGCTGGATCCCTTTGCTGCTTGCAAAAATCAACAGTAACTGGAAACAGCTGCATCTTATTGACATGTCTTCCAAGATGCTGTAACTTTCATCCCCAGACTGTTCTTTGCCATCCAAAAGCACCTTCTTAGTGCATCTTCTTTGGGAAATGGAGGTGAGCTCTGCCATAAAGAGGTCACCATGCAGCTGCTTTCTTGTAATACCATCCATTGCCATCCCAGACAGCCCCTGAGCAGAGACCAGCCAACACAAGCCATTTTAGGGGTCACCAAGGGTTCTGGACCCCTATTCTTCATGATCAGTTGAGAAACAGGCAGCCTAGTAGGTAGAGCAGTCCCATTGTGACACCAGGCTCCTAATACTGCTGATTCAGTAGTTCTTACAGCAGCAATAATCAGCTACAGAGCCATGGAAAGATGGGAAGGTGAGGTTCATTTTAGATAAGGTAACCATGAAGAAATGACAGTGTGACAGACAACTGCACGAGGGAGAACTCTTGCCACAGTTAAGGCTTTACTGATAAAATGATGCAAAGTCTCAGCAAGATGACAACTTCCAGCTGGGATTCTTCTCCAAGGAGAAGGAGAGAGAGAGCAAAAGTTATGAGAGATCTGGCTATTTTGGGATAGAGAGCTCTGGAAGTCCTGAAAGTAAGGATGAACATGCCCATGGCACTGCACAGTCAGGTTTGGGTTGTATTTTGCTTTGCTGCAAGATGCTGAGTGCTCTCTAAGCAAGGTCAGGAACCCAGTGTTCATCTACAAGCACCCATCCTCTGTCTTCCCACCTCAGTTCTTCCCCACCGTTCATACACATGCACAGACTTGTCATCAAAGTGCCAAAAATGTGCTTCTGAGGACCAATATCTAGTCCAAACTCCCAGATGCTGCACAGGGCAGGGTGCACCACCTTTCTCCAGCTGCCACAAATAAAGGGCAGCCAGCAACAGCTCCCGAATGCTGAGTCAGACGTGATGCTGGGTGAGAAGCCCACGCCTCTTCCCAGTGATACTCCTGGCTTGCCTTAGACCTGGTCACCCCTTCACCACGTGGCATCCCGAGCTGGTGCACAGTGCTGCACATGTGCATCCCTGAGAGTACATGAGCAAAACGGAGCAGGGAGGTGGCTCCAGAGAAAGGTTTTTGGCTGCAGCTCTGAGCACTTCTCTGCTGATGAAATATTTATGATGACATGTTGCCTAGCAATGACCAGATTGCCCTGAACAGGCAGGAGATAAAATATACTATGGGATGCAGGAACAAGGGAGAGACTGTGAAGGGTAAAAAAAAAAAAAATCAGAGAAAAACCAACTCCAAATGGCCACTGATTTTGCTGGGCTTAGAACGTTTTACTAGTAGGAGGTGAAAGATAGATTTTGTTCGGTAAAGTGTTGGATTGGTCAGACTAATTTCAGCAGCTAGGTGGAAGGCTTACAGGGATAAAAGCAGGCAGTCAGGAAGCACTTAGCTGCTACATAGCAAAATGGTTTATTTTTGTCACTGCTTGGTGATGTGTGTCCAGACAGCACTGTCCTGTGATGTTTTCTTCCCTCTCGTTGTCAATGTGCCAAAGCTAATTAAAGTGAGCTGGGTCTATCTGTGAAGTGGGATTTACTGAAACAAACTAATCAGGCAGGCAAAAATAGCGTATATTTTTGTCGTTTGGAAGGAATTGGTTGGCTCAGAAAAAAGATGGAGGGGAGAGCCGACATCGGTTGTCGTCTGTTTTGCCATCTGATGCTCCTCATTCGTTCTGGTGTATATTCAGAGCACTTTCAGTTTGTTTTTTTCATTTTCCACCTCCTAGCTTTAACCCCATTTCCAGCAAGCTGAAGAGCCAACAGGTGAGCGAGGTAGCATTTCTGAAAAACAATCGCTTTAGAAAACCTGCTGGTACATTTGCTTTTTGATAGACCTCGGTATAAAAGAGGGGAAAAAGGGAAAGAGATAAGTTCTTTTTTTGTGAAAAGAGATCATCTTGCTACTTGATTCGCAGCACTTGTTTGCTAGAGCCTTTGCAGAGGCCAGCTGTTAATAGCTGGGCTGCATGAGCCTTCTCATTCAATTTATCACCAGTCTTGCACAAAATTATTCTGCTGCTTGTGCGGGGGCACAGTCAATCTAACTATCTCACGTATCTAGAAAAGCCATGCTTACTTTACCGTCCATTGCCTGGAAGTCTTTATTCTTTGAATAGCCCTATGGGGAAGGGGTTGTTGCTAGCTCCATTTTACAGATTTCCAGAGAAGTTGTACTTAAAACCAGAAGGGAACTTTGCATCATCCAACCCAACAGAGACTGGGACATTTCATCGCTTACCCAATCCTTTGTGCACGGCGGATGTTCTCCTTCCCCGTGGTAACCCATCCTGCCACCAAGAGATGGAGACTCCCTGGAGAGCTCATTCCTTTGGTTAACCTCTTGGGAAGCTGTTCAATCTCAAATAAACACATGGCCAACTTCAGCTCCAAGCTGGGTGGCGGAGGCACAGAGAACCTGAAGCCATGATCCTCAAAAGCCAGTAGGCTCTTCCTTTTACTTTTGGATTCAGTGGGCTTCAAGTACCTACATTTTTTGAGGATGTGAATCTGCGTGTTGCTCCAGGATCCTAAAGGATCAAACCAGAGCTTCTGGGTCAGAGGTGCCACACTGATCTCCCCCTTCCTACCTTCCAGAGGAGCTTTTCAAGGGTTTAGTTTCAAAGGTCTTCACAATCCTAAGGGATTCAGTCAACCTAGGGACTGTTTACAACAGATGCAAGGGTTTTTTTTCGGGTTTTTTTGTGGGTTGTTTTTGTTTTTCCCCCAAACTATTTCAAAGTAATCCCCAGAGGCTGTAGTGGAGACTAGAACATGGTTGCAGTCCAGTCTCAGAAGATATTGATGAACTGGGAAGAGCTCACAGAAAGGGAATGAAAAACATTCAGGTCTGGAGGAGGTGGTTTATGGTGGCAGATGAGGTAGAGCTACCTGTGTTGGCTAAATGATGACTAAGCAAGGAGGTACTAATGACAAATTATTTGAAAAAGTATAAATATCAACATTTGACTCTTACACATGGGTGCATGGCAGTGTGCCAGGGAAAAGTGTGGGCCTGCTGGCAAAATTACCTTCTCAACAGGGAGGCTGTGGTAAGCTGAGAAATGGTCTCCACAGGGGTCAGAGGAGCTAATGTGTGACTTTCACTTGGAAATTTAATAATCAATCTGAAAGAAAAAAAAAATGTATGGGAGGGACGTTCCTGACCAGCCCAGGAGAAGTGCTGTGGGCTGGGACTAGTGTTTTCCCTCCCCAGGTTTCAGCACGCTCATGGACTCTGGTCCCAGCAGGTTCCTTCAAGCATTTTTGTCAACAGCTTGAATTTCTGCACCACTCTGGCTTCATGGAAGCTTTTTCAGCTTCGTCATTTTGACAGGCCAATTCTATGACATTTTCTCCTCCGCTGGGTTTGCCAGGCAGAGGCGACGAGCGTCAGTCGAGCTCCCAGCACCGTCCTTCTGCAGAGCAACCCTGGGCACCTGCCTGGCTGCAGCGATGCTTGCCAACCTCCCAGCTTTTCCCCCCCAGGTTTTATTCAGAGCAGATGTTGAGCTGGGCCCCTTGGGGATGATCACTCAAGTGCTTGCATGGTGGAAAGAAATCCCTTTCTCCAAGATGGGCGATGGTTGTGGAGCTGTATGTAGGCATTGGGGTGTTTGTGCCAGGCTCTCGCAGCAGTTCTGGGGACAAGGTTACCTCGTCCCCTCCTGACTCTCACCTGAGCCAGCACAGGGGAACTAATTGCTGCCTTCTTTACTAGATAAACCAAGAGCTGTTTAACCTTCAATGAGTGAGTGGATCTGAGAAATAAACCAAACAATCTTAAACACAATGTGTTCTATGGTCAAAAAGAAGCAGAATGAGATGGCAGGTCCGCTCAGCTGCTAAAATTGAGGTGTAAGGGGCCACAACATGACCCTCGCTCTTCCATCCAAATAAAAGCTGTCTATCAGAACAGGAGTTCAGGGGTGGGGTGATCAGATATGGCACATCCGTGACAGGAGCCTGGCTCATCAATTAACATTGATGGACTGTCGCTGGGGAGATATTCCCCTTGGCACAGAATCAGATAATGGTGAGATAAAGCCATGCCCTTCAGGAGGTTTCCAAGGCCCTCACTCTTTACCCGATGCTATCGCTTTTATTAGCAGCTGGAAGTGCGAGATGCAGTGAGTGCAGGGAGGAAGCCCCAGCTCCCCTGGGTTCAGCGCCCGGCTTTGCCAGTGATTTGCTGGATGCCCTTGGAAAACCCAATTAAGTTTTTGTCGCCTCGGATTTCTCAGTTGTACAATCCAGAGCTATTCGCAAGCGTAATTAACTCATAATCTGACTGCAGTTTAAGGCTTGTGGCTTGCAAGAGGAAGGCATGATTATTTCAAAAATCAGGTATTGAAAGTATTAATAGATTTTTAAGGCCTGAAGCAATGACGGTGCTAATTTATTTATACAGCATTTGTTAACCAGACTGCAGAACCTCTTCCAGCAGGATCTACACTGCAGGCATACCTATAAGTCCTGTCTGTGCTACAGCAAACCCTCTAAAGAGATGTTAAGTCTTGATTTAAAGATCACAAGTGACAGAGACTTCATCACATCTGTAGGTCCACTGTCGAAAGGCTTATTTACCTGCATGGCTGAAGTACACCGTATTGCCAGTCTGAGTGTATCCAGGATCAGTTCCCACTGCGAGAAGATTAAAGAGCTGTAAATGTGAGCAATCTCTAACCCAAGTGGGAAGCTGTAGACGGTGACTGAGTGAGCTCTTTGCATTCATGTGGATAAACTGAATAGATTAGGGCTTAAGCCTTTCAGAATAAAGCAGGTTTTTGAGATCTTAAATCATCCCTGGAACTCTCTTCAATTTTTTCCAGTATCTTTCTTTGAGTTTTAGATGCCCAAACTGAAGAAAGTACCAAAACTATTCTCACTGACATTGCATTTAGATGGAACATCTCTACACTACCTATAATCTCTTTCTTTATTCATTCATGGCTCATATTTGTGCTCTTGCTACAGCTTTGTGCTGGTACTTCATGTTTGACTGGTTTTCTACTGCGATGCCCTATTTCTATTTCAAATGAGTTTTTGTACACTCTTAGAACAGCTGTTTACAACCTGATCAATGTTTAGACATAAGGGTAGGATGAGTAACTTGATATTTTGATCTGAAATAACAAGTGCTCGGAAGTCAGTCTGAGTCAGACACATGGAGTCAAATTCACAGCTTGAGTTGTTCAACTAAGGAACCTTGAAAGGATGCCTTGGACAGAGACTGGAATTAACTTTTAAGATGTGTTTTACTGCTGGAGCACATCAAACCTGGCATTAAGCTTATGAAATGTACTTTTCTTTTGTGGTTTTTTTTTTTTCCTCTCTCTGGCTTTGAGCAAGAACCAGCTAATTACACAGGCTTAGTTGCTGCAGATGTTTGTTCTAAATTTTTATTGCTGAAATGGGAAATTAAGGAGGAGCCCTGACTTGAGCTGGGACAGTAGAACAAAATATAGCCAGGGGCAGATGAGCTTGGGTTACCCATACAGGGGAGAAAATGGACAGGAAGAAGAGTTTCACTGATGTGTGTGTTACATCTGTTCTTCACTGGCACCTTCTTTAAACACAAATCCTTTGCAATGCCTCTGTGAGATGCTGTGGGACCACAAATGACCTCATGTACATCCAATGGGGACCCAGCTCAAGTGCATGGCTGTGGGGCCACAACACAAGAAACTACCAAAAATTCTTTTAGTCATGAGGCTATAGCAGTAAATTAGAAACAAAATGTGTCTTTTAAAAATTAATTTTAAAAAGCCCCTACTGCTTCCACATGATAAAGGAACTATGGCTCTCAGCTGTGTCCTCTTGCAGGGAAGGAGGAGGGTGTGTTTTTACATGGAGCTGTTGGAGTTGTCTCTCAGAGGCCACCTGCACCCTCTTTTGCTGCTCCTCTTCTCATTAGCTTCCCAACTTCTTCCCTTTGCTTCTGCTGCTTTACATCCTCCACCCCCTGGCCTGTGAGGAGTAGCCCAAGAGGAAAACCAGCGGCACAAAGCCCTCGCTCTCCCTGGGATCCAGTACCATAAATGCTGATGCTCTCGCATCTCTTCTGTGGGTCACAGAGCCATCAGCTGGTGTCTGACCTAGGTGGAAGGTTTTAGGGCTTGGCAAGAGCCTTCCTCTGCCCAGTTGTGCCAAGCGGTTGGTATGCATCCTGTGCTTCTACGGCAACCCTACTGAAACCTGGCTTAAAACAAATTAATTCCCTGACAAGTATTGCAAGTGCTCCTAGCAAAGATAACCCCGTGGGCTGCAGTGTCCAAAAAGCTGTCACCTTGCCACTGCCAAGAATAGCTGGTGACTGCTGCAGTTGTGCACCAAAAGCTTCTAGAGCAACTTGCACAGACATGGGATGGTGCCAGCCTCCAAGGAGTGTCCTGCTACAAAGCTGTCACCCATGGAGGAAGAGAGAAATCAGGATGAGGAATGCAAGGAGGATGCAGGACAGTGGAAGAACAGCTCGAAGAATGGTCTCTGGGAAAAAGCTCTGTGGGCAGTAAAGGGTACTGTTGGGCAGGAAAAGGGTGTTTCACTAAATAGAAGGGAAGTTGTGGTAAGAAGGAAAAAAAAAAAAAGCCAGGACTTGCTTTAATAAAAAATGAAGGAAAAAAAGATATAAGAGTGGTAGAGACACCTGCAAAGAAATCTGGAGGTGAAAGCTGCTTGCTTACCTGAACTAAACCCAACGTTGGCTGATTCCAATTAATAAACCTGAGTTAAGAACTCAGTTTTCTTGCCAAGTGAATATATCCTGCTAAGCAGAATGGACAGTGAAGAAAGATAGTGGGCAGAAGGGAAAAAAAGATAGCACACACCAAGTGTGAGGTGTCAGAGTGATATACTAGAGGCTATGCCACAAAAACAGCAGAATTGAGTGTTCGCTTTTGAGGGGAATAAAGGAGAAACTGGAGGAATGGAAAAATAGAGATGAGAATTGTCTGAACTGAATGATGTCTGAAAATCAGGAACCATGAAACCAGTAGAAAGGGAAGCTAAGGGAATGCAGACAAAAACCTGTATGGCAACAGTGAAGGGGAGACTGCTGGCAGAGGGGAAGGTTTGCAAGGGTGAAAGGGAAGAGCAAGTTTATCTGCAAAATCCTGTATTGAAAAACCATGATCAATCACATAACAAAATGTTTTCACTTCTGGGATAGTCCCTGAGGAGCTTCATACTGGGCTTCCAGCTGCTGCATTCAGACAGACAAATGCCATCTTCTCGGAGGTTTTGTATTGATGTGCGTGGAGCTGGACCACAGGAGCGAGCGGTGCCACGATCAATCATGTCATATATTAATGCTATCAAATTATAGCCCTGTGGTTGTTGGGGTTTATGGTAGAGTATGTTTGACTTCTAGCAATGAATGTAGCGTTTGCCTTGGGATGTCAATCAATAAAATATCTGCCCTAATTGCTATTGATTCATTCATTCATTCATTATAATACCGTACAACGAAAACCAACACTCCTGTGTTGTCACAGCCCCTGCAGCAACAGCAGCAGAGCTCTTGCAAAATCCATTTTGTGCAGCAAAACTCAGGATTTCAGATGGGGACAAACCTCTGTGAAACTCCCAGCCACTCCAGCTCTCCCCTGGGATCTGAAGGAGCCACCGTCCATCACTTCCTATTGCTGCAGACAAGGGACTGACGTTCACTTTTGCCTCTTCCATCATCTGCTGCCAAATGGGAAGAGAAAACCGCTTTCTCCTTTCTTTCGACCTCAATTCAGCAATGGAGAACAAAGCTTCCCCTAAGTGAAAGTGTAAGCTTAGCTGTCCCATGGGTTAGGAGGCGTGTTTGCAGCCGGCAGAGATGCTGGGTGGCACGGTGATTGGCTTTGCTTAATAGCGGTGACAAAAGCTCCTTACCCTGCCAACGGAGCGTTAAAACCTGCTCTGCACAAAGGGCTGGGTGGCAGTGTCTGTGCTGCAGGGCCAGTGGCTCTCTCCCAGAGGTGGCTTCTGCTGTGCCGTGTTTACAAGGTGTGCAGGTTTTATGCTACTTTTGGCTTAGTGGGATCCTGCCAGTATAACAAAACCTTCTGTCTTTTACCTCGGAGGAGGCAAAACACCTAAGTCAAAAAGATTAACTGTGACACAGCTCTGAAGGGACAGAAGTGACACAGCAATGCCTCCACCCCAGAGAGCATGGGCTTGGGTCGGGGCAGAGGGCTGGCTGCTCGGCTCACCGCTTTTATGTTTGTTTAAAAATATCTGTTTTTTGCTATTCTCATACTTCAAACAATGCTCAGGATATCAGGCGGTCCCAGAACAAGGCTACTGAGGCTTATGGCATGATGCAGAAAGAGGAGCCTTGTTCCTGCCTCACTGGTACCCCCAGTCACCGCTTCTTGCTTTGTTCTGGGGATGCCTCTACATCCCCTGTTCCTTCAGACGCCTCTCCGAGATGTGAATGTATGAGCTGGCAATTAGAGCTAGCGCAGGCAATTAGGCTTCTGGGGTTTCTCTCTGGTCTCACCTCATCTGAGCAAGTCAATTAATCTCCCTGCATCTCGGTTTCTCTGCCTGTAAAACAGAGAATAATGCAGCCACCACCCAGCGTGGATTAATTGAAGGGCGGGCATCTCCCTGGCTGAGGGGGCTGCAGAGGTACAGTGTTTTCTTTTTTTTATCTGAGGAAAATAAAATGTCGTTGTCTGACTGGTGTTCATTATACCTGCTGAACGGCTAGCAGCCTGTGCCCACCTCCAGGATGTGGTGGGTCACCTACTGGGACCTCCTGTGGCTCCAAGCCATGGGAGATCCTGCTACAGATAACAGTCATAGAATCACAGAATGGTTTGGGTTGGAAGCGACCTTAAAGACCATCTAGTTCCAACCCCCTGCCATGGGCAGGGACACCTCCCACTAGCCCAGGTTGCTCAAAGCCTCATCCAGCCTGGCCTTGAACCCCTCCAGTTCTGGCCCTTCTGCTCAGGATGCTTCAGTCCATCTATTTTTATTTATTATTGTTTTAAAGTGATGATTTCACTGACGTTTCTTTTAAAAAAAAATGAGTAAGGGAGAGAAATCATTCAATTAGAGATTAAAATAATGGCCCCCTTAGGTGGTCACTGATGAATCAGACAGGAGGAAGGTGAACAGCAAACCTCTTGTACTGGGAGCAAGGGTGTGCTTTGGGGGCTAAGGGTCCCTGTTACAAATGCCTGCTGGTCTGACATGAGGAGAGCAAAGCTGCAAAGGGAAACAGCCTTAGAGGGATGATGGAGCTTGCCCAGGGTTGTGCACCGAGGGTAGGAACAGCAGCCAGCTCTGCGGGGAGGACAGCCCAGATCACAAAACCTCCCAGCACCTCCCTCCTCCACGCCGTGTTATTCCTCACAGCCCTGCACAGTGTTACTCCAAGCCTTTCTCACAGTGACAAGCCACCCAATTCGATTTCAGAATGAAAATTTACCAATTAAGTAACTTCTCTGCAGAGAAAATTGCTGCATGCATGCCATATCTCTTCAGGAGGAGACGTCCATTAGTGCTAATTGTGCTGGTGGCTTTGGTAATGGAGACACTGGTCTGTTCAGAGTCGCACAGACAAGCTTAATCCTATTTCAGTTACGCTACTGAACAGATAGCGGATGTTAATTACTTTAGTCACTAATTCCCTGGATCACGGTGCAACCCATGATCTAGAGGGGAAAAGTTTTGTATCCCATTATCATGTCCCTTGCATCAACTAATGACTTTAAAAACAAGCAACATGTTTAAATTAATAGCGATTTCTTTGTGCTTTGTGACAACTCTATTTTCAGCATCTGTTCTTTAAACATTCAGTGTTTTACTGCAAAAAATGTATTATGTTAAAGCTGGAAAAGCTATTTATTGGCTATTTTTTGTATATGATGAGTGCTTTTTTGGTATTAGTCCATCTTAAGTCCAGTCGGATTTTAAGGAAAGACTAAGTGGCTCTGACACGAGTAGTGGAGGGTCATCAAATTGAAAAAAAAAAAAAGTAACTGGAGAAAATGAACTTTCCAAGCCTCCAAGTGGACTGTAAGAACCACTCGAGTCTGGAGAATCTCCACATTCCCCAATAATAACTTATTCCAAGAAAAAGCCCATAGCTCTGCAGCTAGCCGTGTGTAGGCAATCACGACACGGGACCTGGGGCAGGCTGGAGCCCCTCTCTGAAGCATCCCTCATGTTCTCAGCAAAACATAGTCTTCCCAAAATTTCCATTTTCCATTGTAAAGCTACAGCTTTGTCTATGGAAATAAATGTCTTCTTATAATTCATGATTTAGGGATTGAAAATGTTGGTTTACTAGCAAATAATAAGACTAAAAATTCCCAAATTTCCACCTCTCCTCATTTTCTCATCCAGTTTCAATTAGCCTGTGCTCATCCATCTTAAAGCATAATATGAAGGGTTTTTTGGGGAGTGTTGTGTTGCTTTTTTTTTAATAATGTTAACACAAAACCATTTGAAATTCAGTGGCTGACTCATCTGAATGGGTGTGGTGAGCCTTCAGAATAATTTTTATGACAGGCAGACAGGTAAAAGGGAGAAATCACAGGAGGATTCAAATGTCTTATAAAATGCAAGAACCAACCTGAGAGTTCACAGGATGCTGAAACAGATGGCTTTCTGAGAGGTAATCTATTTTCTCAATTTGGTGTTGTGGAAGGCACATAAACATTTCCTAAGGAGATGAAGACTCCTTGTCTTGTGATAAAAGGCACCTTCCCTGCACGCAGCCAGTACCCAAGCAAGGAATAAAAGAGATAAAACTAAAAAAAAAAAAAAAAAAATCAGGTTGCATTTTTCAAGTCTTTGTTGGAAAAAGGATGTAAAGAGGGTGAATACTCCTAATTATTATCTGAGAAGCATTCACAGACACTAGCTTTGGGGAAGCCTGTGGTGGGTTATGAGAGCACATCACCAAGTGCACACAAATGAGGAGGTACCTGCTTGGAAAAACACAATGCATAAAACATCCTGCTTATGCAAATGTAGGATGATGACATTGCCAGACACTGATTAAGAAATATCTGATCTCCTTAGGGTTCTTTTTATCAACAATATACTGTTTTTTAAGGTATTTGGTAGCTGTAACCTTGGCTCCTTGTTTGGCTGTCCCTGATGTTGGGTCCAGTGCTTTGGAGATTAGCAGGGGAGGAAACGCTCTTGCTCGAAGGGTGTCCTGCAGGTGAGACTCCAGAGGTCAAGGTGGCTTTTGTCCTTGCCACAAGTGAAAATGGCTCTTTAGCCATCCCATAAGCTGTATTGTTCTTGCTCCTAAGGATGCTCAGGTATACATCGATTCCTCTCCAGCCTCACCCCATGAAGGAGAATCTAGTTACACAGCAGAAAGAAAAATACTGAAATAACTTACAGAGTAGATTGTTCACACTTTTGCTGTGCTGACAAAGGATTATAACTTTCCTGCTTTCACTGCAGGGTCAGGAACACCAGGAAGCTGCAGGAGCACTCCACTAGTATCAGCTGGTGTGGTCCCAGATACCAAATAGCAGCACGGCCCTCCTTCCGTGGCATTCATTGCTAGGAAGATTTTTCAGATTTTTCTGGTAAACAGTGGCCATTAGCACATTTCTGCAAGTGGCTTTTCTAAGCCCATCTCATCTTGGCATCTGTGACCTGCAGAGGCTGGTTCCTAGCTCTACAAACTGGCAACAGATCCCATTAACAGATGGCCTTGAGTACACGTGTGCCAGGACTCATTATGTGCCTTTTTTTTTTTTTTTTTAGAGCTTTGGGTGGACTCTATCCAAGCATGTGGCACCATCTCACGTCTAGGATCGTGGTGACACACCTTTGTTACACAAGGAAGGCGCTGTCTCCATTGGCCATGTGCTCTGAAGTCCTCACTCACACTCAGGAGGAGCAGAGCATCTGTCTGGGTTGAGTCAACAGCTGTGCATCCATTCTGGAGAGCTTGCAGTGGGCTGTTGGCACCTACATAAAATGAAGCTGCTGGGATCCATGCAGTCCTCAGGAGACTCTCAGTCTCAATAGATTTTCCCAGCCAAAGAAAACCTCGAAAACTCCCTCAGCTGAGATTCCCACGGCAGCCACAGCACAGGGAACACAGGGCACAGAGCAGGAATTTTCTGGCAAACAGCAGCAGGTTGCAGACACAGCCCAGAGAAAGGATGAACTGGGGTATTGCTGGGGCTGCCTCCACTGCAGAGCTGGGCAGGGAACCTCTGACAGGTTGCAGCTAAAGGACATAGGCACCTCCTGATTTAATGGACATCAGTTTGGAAAAGTTTATTTTAATTTGCATAACTTCATGTCTGTGTTATTTACCTGACAGAGAAAGACTTGCCCCTTTGTCTTCCTGAAGATCATTGCGACTCTGCCGCCTCCCTGGTTGTGTCAACCTCTAATTTTTTTTCCTGGGAGAAATATGTCATGCACTGATCTGTCAGTCACTTCTTCAGGGATACCGAATCTATTAAAAAGAAAAACCTGGTTTTAAATGACATGTCACACTAAACTGTCTCATTACCTCCAAAGGGAGATGAAATGCATTCTCTCCACAGATTATTTTTTTTGCCTGTGTCTCAGTATTATCCTTCACTCATGGGAATAGTGTTTAGCCTGGGAGATTATAGACTGGTCATAACCAAAGAAAAGGAGAGAAAGATTTACTCCAGTCATGTCAAAGGGACCTCAGTGACTATTAACTGATAAAGTAGACACAGATCTCAGCACACCCTCATTGCCTGCCTGTGAATTTATCGGGCTTGATAAATGGCAGCAGTTTATGGAGCAGGCAGAAATTGATATGGAAGAGGTTTCTATCTGGAATGCTCTGTATAACTGCTGGATGCTTATCTGTGAGCAATTCCCTTGCATATGCTAACTGTCCAGACACCTACAGCCTAAGGCAAAGACATTAGATAACCTTTGGTTCACAATTGCTGGGGGCAATCTTCATTCTAAATAAATAGTTCATCTCTTTTGAACTCAAATGATGTATCTGTTTGCAAGCATCACAAGTACTGGTCTACAAATGGATACCTGAGCTATATATTTTTTAAGCTGTCTTTCTGTTTTTTTTGTGCCTGCAATTTGTGGCTGCACTTTATGTAATTTAGCAGCCTGCTACTCCTGCCTCGTCTATTTTATCCATCAGGTTTCTAATGTGCCTATCCAGGTGCCTGTCAGGTAGCTGGCTAGTTAAAGACATGATTTTTTTTTAGCTTATTCTTTTTTGTTATACATGCTCCATTGAGGGCACAAACTACCACAAGCATGTTCCCATTTTTCCCTGTTAGGCAGCTTTGCTCACAGTTCTTTCTTGCTGAAAACCTATGTGCGGAGCTGAAAAGGAAACATTTTTCTACTGAGCTCTGCAGGCTTGAGATCAGAATTCATCTGAGCAAGAAGGGAGGCGAGGATGCGGCAGGGTGAAAATCAAGCACTCGATACATAAAGAGCATTTCCCAGCACTCTGACAGGTGAGTGACAAATATCATCCTCTTCTGACACAACTGCCCGCACCCCAGCTTAATACAGACATTGCACACAGTTTGTTTGGCATAAGCTGGGTTTATAGCTCTATTTTCTAGGAATAAAATCACTATCTCTGCCTGGAAGTCAAAGCAGATTTTTTTTTCCTCCCCTCAAAGGAACTGCATCGGCACTCACAGCCCATCTCAGAGGCCAGTGCCAACCAAGTGCAAATGAAGCAGGAGGAAGTTCATCACACCAAGAGAAAACTTGAGGCTGCTGAAAGGCTCCAAGTAACTTACAGCAGCAGATCAATAACAGATTGTCGGAGGTCGCTACTTCTCCAGCCATCAAGCACTAAGCCAGGGATGCCCATCCCGTTGTGACCCAGCTCCTGAGCCAGGGAAATTTTCAGCCTTGTGGCAAAGGTGAACTGAAACTGCCACCAGTGAAATGAGAGCTCGTGGCCAAAAGCCACAATGTGCTGGGAGATGTTCTGCTGTCCCTGCCTGGAGGGACACAGAGGGTGAGCACAAGGCTCATGTGGTCCCAGCTACTGCCTTCGACTTAAATCTGCTGCTACACATCAGTCAACGTGTGCATCTCCAAGGTAAACTGGAACCAGCTGAACGAAAGGGTCTGCACTGGCCTCCTCACCCTGGCTGTGACATAAACTGGAAATTATTATTAAACCTGGGCTTAAGACACTGTTCACCTAACAATATTCTTGGCCCTAACTTTTTCTGCCTAACAAATGATGCTGGTAACTTCCAAGGGAAATTGCACTTTTCAGTGAAGCTCGCTGTTTGTTTGCTGGATTTGCATTTCTCAGTTCTGGAAGAGGTGCTGATCCTGTGTCTCATTCTTGGCATTGCCCAGGTCCCTGGCAGAAAGCTGTGTACACTCTGTCCACAGGGAAATACTTCATTAATCAAATGCTGACAGACCTCCACGTTTTTCTCCCCACAATGGTCAAACTTGTCATTTTTGCTCCTAAAGGACGTTGCCTCCAATTCTGCATGACACAGGTGCGTTGCACAAACCTCAGCGGTGGCAGAGGTTTGGTGGCTCTCAGCCTGGATCTTTTGGGAAAGGAGCAGCGCTTCCCACCAGGGTTCCAGGATCTCATAAAGATGCAGACACAGAGCTTGTCTTTTGACAAGCTTCTCCCACCTTGAGAGGTTTCACAGCTAGTGGCAGTCCATTTCTCTTGGTCACAGCCTCTGTGAATGCCATAAGCTGCAGTAACATCTCCAGGCTCTCTCTCAAAGCCAACATTAACCCATCCTTTCCCTGATTTACTGTGTGAAAGCAGCACCCAGCAGCTGTGCACAGCTCTAAAACAAAGCCAAGTGCCTGGAGTCCATACCCCCATCCAGGAGTATCCCACCCCCAGGGCGGGGGTATCCCAAGGTTTCATATAGAGGCTCAATGACAAAATGTCTTGTTCTTAATAGCTTTCCTGATGTTGTCCAATATTTTGCAAGCTTTTTTTGGCTGCCACTGCACATTGAACTAACGATATTGGAGAACTGTCAAGAACCAATCCAACTGTGCCCATTCCAAGCTCAGTGCATGTAGAGATGGCTCAGGTTATTTCCCCCCAGATTCATTATGGTCAGTTACACCAAAACTCAGATTTACCTATTCACTCAGTTTTCTGAGATCCTTCTGAGGTTTCCCACTGTTCTGATGGCCTTGGACTGCCCAGGAGACCTGAGCTCTTCCCTCTTGCTCTGCTGTGTTGCCAGCAAAGGCACAGCAGAGGGGATGCCTGGTGTGGTTGGGTATCCAAGGAGCAGATGCTGCACTGAGCTCAGCTCTCCTTGGACATCTTTCCCACCGATCCCTGCTCATAAGAACCCAAAGGCAGATTTTACACCACTCTTACTTTTTCATAAAAGTTGACATCCTTGGCTTTAAAGGTCAATGAGAGGAAGAAACCTCTTTGCATGAGTGTCTTTAGCTGAGATCTGGGAGTTACCACCCATCTGCCAGGGTAATGCCGGAGATAAGCCCAAGGTCCAACCTCAGCAGCAAACTGCCACTCCACTACACCTGGCCAGTGAAAATAATCTCTCTTGCCACTGCTGCATGCCTGTGATTTGTGTCAAAGCAGCCTTTTTCTGCATGTTTTCAACAATGATTTGCATAAATTTATTTAGACTCAGCGTCCAATGAGCATCCTATACAGGAAGAAACTGGGAGCAAGTTTCCTTCTGTCTCAGAGCTGTGCACATTTCTGTCTCAAAGGAGAGAAAATCTAGATGCTATTCCTGTCTCCTCATAGCTTGTTGCAACAAGGACTCCCCCTACTACGTTTCCCGGGGGAGGCAAAAAGAGTTGCCTTCGTTTCTAAATTTAGCTTTAATGAGAGCAAAATGAATAAGGTAGCAGGGAAACCTCATCTGCTCAGCAGAGCAGCAGCAGAAAGCACAAAATGTTTGTGTACAGCATTGGATTTTGATATCGTGTGGCGAATCCACAGGAGCACTGAAAGGACTCAAGTCTCCCGAAACTTCAGTGGTTTTGTGGCTAGGCAGTTAGGTACGCATTCAGCAGGCAGTCCGTACCGCCAGGGATGACAGCAGAGCTGTGTTTGGCCCTGGGCAAACACACACACCTGCTGACTTTGCTGCTTGGATGCTGTTGATGAAGGGAGAAGTAGCACAGACTGGAATATATGGAGTTCTGTGCAAAATCATCCACTTGCCACAGCTTGCAGATGTACTTCACTCCCAACACGTACCCTTCGGCTGTTCCTGGCTATGATCCATGCTCTCCGGTCTGACAGCGCCTGGGTCGCCTTTCTTCTCCAGTCGTGGAGCACTACAGAGCTCTGCTCATTCATCTCAGTTTGAAGCAAAATTATTTGTTGCATTTATTCAACTCCAAGATCCCAAACCAATGCTATCAATGTACCTCACCCTTGCTCCAGACCTGATTCTCCAAGTCTCTACTGATGCCATTTGGTCCTGACTTCCATTATCCTTTCCACCCTTCACAGCCCAGAAGACTGCTGCTGAACTCAGCGAAGCTGCTGGGCAGTATACATTTGCAAAATACACAAACGGATAGGATGCTCTACCTGCCTTTTGCTGCTGGGATTTGGGATTTACATAAAAAATTTTGTCCAAGGATCCCAAATACTCAACAAATCTTACACACCAAAATTCCTTGGCCTGCTGCTAGGAAATATCTCCATGGGCCCAAAAAATTGGTACCACTGCAACCAACATAGATTCACTGCTCAAAAACACAAAGAACTTGTATGGAGGGATGAATTATTCAGATGCCACTGCAGGGAATTTTAAGCCAGGACTGCAGAATTAGCACCTGGCACTTGTCAGAAGCAGCAGAGGATGGCTCACGATGGTAAATGATCAAGGCGTTTCCTTTGGTCTCACATGAAAGCCGAAACTATCTTCAGAAACAACAAATTCCCCTAGTTCTGTGCTAACATCACCAGTTCGCGCAGAGTCCTGGGGCATCCTTGGAGGTCGCTGGACCAGACACACATAAAGGATGTGCAGATTAAATTTCAAAAGCATCTCTGTGCCCACAACTTCTAGTGAAGTCATCTGAAGAGGCTGCAATGCTCCGAATCCTTTCCTAATTAGATCAGCGGTGTCGTCACCTCCTGAGAGGGCTTGGTATATCCTCTGGCTTTTAAAGAAATTCTGTATGAAAAGCAGAGATCTGACAAATTGGAGCCTCCTCAAATACAGGACGAAACATAAAGACAATGAAGACCTTCCCTCCCTCCCCAGTTCTGAGTAATGACAGCTAAAGAAATAATACTTGTTTGTAAATAACCTGTGAACCCTTTCATCCAAAGGGATCTTAGCAGCAAATTAATCCTTTTTTTTTTTTTTTTAAATGCATCGAGGGCATTAACAACACACTGTCAGTTTTCTCACTTGGATTTCAACTTTTTGAAGGCTATGACCACACATTCACAGAAGGAGAAATAGATAATATTATCTTTAATTTCTCACTAATTTTTATGTGCTTATTTTCAGGGGACAAAGCAGATATAAATTATTTTTCTACACATTCATATTTCAGGGGATGAATGAAAACAGAAAGCACCATTAATTATTCCATCAAGCACAGAGACAGCAAATCAGCTGTGTGCGAGTAAATAGCTCCTATGAGCACTAGGGTCAATTATCCCCCTATGTAAGATATTTTGGCAGTATATAAATTAATACAAAAGCATGGATTCATGTTTCTATGCTCTTGCGGTTGCCTGGTGTCACGTAGATACTGCATGTTTGTTTATCATTGTTGGGATGAGGGTTCATTTGTATGAGTGGGCGTAAAGCCACAACAAGGCGCTGAATCCGCAGCTCGCAGCATTTGCAGGGTGAGCTGACAGGACAAGGAAACGGCACCTGGGGAAGAAGGCATTATTATTATTCCCATTTTATAGCTGAAGAGTGAAGGCCAAAGGAAACAAGGACAAGTGGAAGTGTATAAAGGACTGAGAAGGACTGAATCCTGATTTTTCAGCGCACAGTGCTTCAGTCACAAGGCTTAAGTCTTCTCAAGAAGCTCTACACCTCAAAAATTCAGCAAACAGCTGGGAAACTGCAGCTCTGCCCTTGCCACCTCCAACAAAACAAATGGGATTTGGAGCTGCTCAGAGAGAATAGGCAGCACAGAGGTCACCAAACCCTCGCATCCATAAACCCCACGAGTGGAACCCATGCAAGCCAAAGTGAGCAAACAACAGCAAAGTGTTTGTGAAGATTTATATAAATGATGTTTGAGTGTTTTCCTTGGAGATATTTCTGACCTTTGCCATGAACGTTCATACAAATGACATTTTTGTTTGGAAGAACAATCGTGCAAAGGGAAATGCTCAGAAATATACAGTTGAGCAAAGCTTTGCTACAAAGGGGCTTCTACAGCCATGCAGAAATCTCTTTGCTTCATATAAAAGTTTCAGCCCCTGAGGATGCAAATAGAAGTAATTCGATCTAGGTAATACATTTTGCAAAACAGAAAATAGCGACGAAAGGCTGGCAAACAGCCAGATGCAACTGAACTGAACTCGAGGACCGAGATACATCACAGACGGTGTTTGAATAAGGAACACTGTCATAAAACCCAAGCCCATTCATTCATGAATAATACAGGACCGAGAGACAGGTCTGAATTTGTCACGTAAATTATTTACTGTAACTATGAAATGGCCACCTGTCTAAGCCTGCGGCAGTGTTTGAACTGAGGTCCTTTAAATAAAAAAAGGAAACCTAAAGCTGATGAAGCTGAAGAGGAACTTCTTTGCTACCGTGGAGTAGAGCTCTCGTGCTCTCATGAACAGAGGGGTGAGCGGGGGACAATCTGTCCTGGGCTGAATCCTCCACGTTACTGAGCTGGGGAGCATCTTCTGGGGGGGCTTTTCACCTTGGTCTGCTAGTGAGGTGGAACAGCAGTGATGAGTTTGTCCACGGTGCCCAAGCTTGGGACCATGCCACCAAAGGGACCCCAGGGTATCCCAAACAGCTGATTAAAATCTAGACTGGAAGAAGATTAAAAGACATTTCTAATGATTCTGGATACACCCTTACACACCTACCCCAGACTGTTCCCACCATCTCAATTCAGTGTTCTCCTCCATACCAACTGATTGACCTGAGCTGGAAAAGAGCAAAGCTGCTCAGTATTTCAACGTGTTGGGTTTTTATTGTTATTATTTTTTAAAAAGCTGTTGCTCTCCAGAGTGCTTCCAAAAAACCCCAGCAGATCTATAATAACCAAGAGCTACTTTTGAAAGCCACTCAGCATACTTGTTTAAATAACCCCTCTTACTCTCCAATTGTCTGCTTTTTCTCAGAGTTGTCACAAAGAGAAAGATATTGACAAGTTAGTGGTGTGTCAGGAAGCATAGCTGAGAGTGAAGCCATTTACTCTCTTCTTGAAAGCATTTATTTTTCACCTATTTCTCCAGTGTATGTAGCTACAGCGTCTCTGCTCCTTCATGTCAGTTTGGACACTGAGAAGAGCATCCCGTGGTAGAGGTGGTGCACAGACATGGTTAATGCTGCACAGCCCAGGACTAGAGGAGTATCTGTTCATGTGCAATGCATCTTGAGAAAGCAGCCACCTCGGAGCAGGGAAGTCAATAGGTTGTTTAGTTATAGCGAGCTTCTAGATGTCAAAAACTCATATTCACCTCTCTAAAGAAAGGAAAGGTCTTGGGTATCAGTGCATTAGATCTTAAGAATGTCCCATCAAAACACAGGCTGCTTGTAAAGGTTGCTACCTTTTAAGAGAAATGTCTTACTGAATTCAATAAGGTCTTTGCTCTCTCCCTCATATGAGAAAGGTGACAAATGAAAGCAGGCAATAGGTTCTTAGACTGTTTTCCTCAGAAATAACCCAAAAACTTTTCTTTACTGGTGCTTTCCAGCTTTGTTTGCACTTAACTAGGAAACTGGAAAAGAAGAGATGAAAGGTGAATGAAGCCTGGCCAGGCTGTCTCCAGGTTTTAACCATCAAAAGGCTTCTTCATCAGAAGCAGCATTACAAAAAGTCCAAGTCAGCTCCCACAATGTGGATCAAGAGCTACCTACAAACTCCAGCCCTTCTAGAAGAGGCAAAAACTGTTGAAGACTTTCAATATTTTTTCCTGCCCTTGCTGAAATGTGCAGCTTTATTCCCACTCCACACAACACATCAGTCCTCTTCAGATATCTCTGACAATTACTCCATTCACACTGGAAGGCAGCATTGCCAGCAGAATAGTTTTGATTGTAGCAGTATATTAACTAAACGTACTAATTAACTGGTACGCCCTTTTATTGTCTCACACTTCCACTATCATATGGCCTGCTGGGCTCTAACAATACTTTACAATTCTCACTTGTTTTGTCTGGCTTTTAAATACCCTTGCATTCCCATTTGCATGTATATAGGGATACACATACAAAAACCAAATAAACGTGCATTTTGCAGGCACCTTCACCCTCTTCTGAATGCAGACCCCAGGTAGCTAATTCCAGCGATGGCAACAACACAGCAGGGAAAGGAAGGAGGTAAAAAGAAGCCAGCTCAAACAATGTTTGTTGAAGAGATGATCCTAGATGTTATTAACCTGATTCTCCTCTGCCATCAAAATTACACCCAGATATCTCTGGTTCAATGAGAAGCAGACTCTGAAAGGTAACAAAATCCCTCCTGTTAACAAGCCCATAAACTATTGGCACTTGAAAAACTCAGCACATCGGGCTTTATGACCCACAGTGAAAACAGATTAGACACGATGCAAGGGCAAACAGAGTCCCCTCCAACCTCATTTTCAGCTGCAAAGCGTATTCCTGTGAAGAGCAGGCTTTAGTTTGCAGCTCAGTGCCCTCTTCTGCATCTCCATGTGCATCTGGGGTTCAGCAGCATGTTTATATTGGAAAAAATAATTAAAAGAAAAAAAAATCAAACACCTTCTTGTACAAATGTAATTTCAACAAATTCTGGGTTGTGTTCTGACTTCTGGCTTCATCCAGAAATCTACATGTCTCTGAAATTACTCTGCTCCTTTCCAGAGGCATTTAGAAGTCGTGTGGGTGTTAGCACTGGATGAGCACTAATTTCAGTAGGGACTTCGTACATGTTCTGAATGGAAAAGGTCTGCTTTCTATACACTCAAGGCTTGCAGGAAAGAGGTCTCCAGGATTTCAGGTAAACACATTCCTAATTAATCTAAGGGGAAGGGTAGAATTCAGTGTTCTCCAAGGGCTGCCACAACAACATCATCATATCAATCATTCATGCCATCAGTTCAGCAGTCCCTCTTTTCTTGTGTGTGAAAAGAGGGCTGGAGAGATAACAAGTTTAAACCCAGAAACCATCTCTAAGAGAGAAAAGCAGGATAAGGCTCCACTCTAGCCTGAGCATTTCATAGCCTTATGAATTTCTGGTTGCTGAATTGGCTGCCAGCAGGAAAGTGCAGAAATTCTGCAGCCTGAGGACCCCCGTTCATCTTGCACAAGCTGTCCTCCAGTCTTTAGGGGCACATTCACTCCTCACTGCCATCTTGAGTCCATCTGAGATTAAGAAAAAAGACTCTATCCCCTTTTCTCTCCCACCTCTCAGTGGAAATCTTCCTAACTTGCTGTATGATGAGACCGTTTTTATTCTTTCCGGCCATCTCCTAAAGGTGAAAATGGGACCTCTGCCGAGCATTGTCATCAACAGGCTCAAGGCTTTTGGTGAAAACCTGACATTCCTTCTTTTTAAGGCTAGGGAGGTGACTAATGGACTAAGCAGCCCGAGAGGTGGAAGAATGGCTCTGCTGAAAGGCACTGTGGCAGCCAGCAAGGTCCGTGAGCTGATGTTCACAGCAGCCAGCAAGCCCTGGGGACCTCAGACAGGGAACAGATTCCCCTGACTGCACTTTGTCCTCCTTGAGCTCATATGCAGCTTTTCCCTGGTCTAGTGGAAGGTGTCCCTGCCCATGGCAGGGGGTTGGAAATAGATGATCCTTAAGGTCCCTTCCAACCCAAACCATTCAATGATTCTGTGTTCCCCCTACCCACACACCAAGGCAGTGGGACATGAGCAAGCTCTGCCTCTGGATATGGTGGTCGCAGTAAGAGGGTGAGCATCGCACTGGCAAGGCAGTGCTGGCAGCTCTTTCCCACCCCCTGCTGGGAGCACTGGAGGGGAGACGTAAATTTGCAAAAGAGCAGACACAAAGTCAATTTTAAAATGAATGTTGGCCTCAGACTAACCAGGAAAAAGCATCATTGGCTTTGATTTTTAAACACATTAGTTCTCTCAAAGACTGAATCAATAGAAAAAGGAAAATGAACGATGGATAACTGTTTACTTGCTTAGGGATAGGACTTCTCTTCAGGCTGTCTGGCAAGAAAATGGCTTGTTGTTGGGTGACTGGGTGCTCTTGTATTTCCCTCCCAGCAACTGTGCCTGCTCTCATATCCCAAGTAACCATCAGGCTGGTGATGTCCTAAAAGTAGGTACCAGTAGGGTCTGGAGTGGCGAGAAACATCTATAAAAAATTTCAGGAGGTCTATAAGCACTTGTATTTCAAAATAAAATAAAATATTGAATTTCAAAATTACCACAAAAGTGTAGTGTTAAGCAGAAAAGATTGCTTGAAGGCAATCAAAACATTTCATTTTGATAAAAGTCCAAATACTCTGATTTATTTTATATGCTGATTGAATTCAGTCTGTGGTTTCCCAAAGAAAACTCCAAGTGATCCAAATCCAACAAGACACTGCACTCATCACATTTCTTTTGTATGAAATACCACTGAAATTGAGATATTCCACAAAAAAGTCACAGTTTTGAGGAAAAGACATTTTCCCCTTAGGGAGAATATCCTGACGGGCTGTATTTAGCCATTTGTCTTTGCACGTTGCCTGCACAACTCAAAGGTCTTTGTGTGGAAGGACAAGTGCCACATCACAAAGGAGCTGAAATCCACCATGTTACAGAGGAGACACCTGCCAGGGACCGAGATTCCTCCTTGTGCTGCTGAGGGTTAACTCATGAAACCAGGGCCACCTCTGCCAAGCAGGCTGAAAATTTGAGTAGTTTTCCCCACTGTCCCTCATTCATCAGCCTCCACCTGGTTATCTTTGGTGTGGATCACAAGCACTCCTGTTGTCAAAGCTTGCAGAGCACTTGTCTTGGTGTCAGGGACCAGAGATGTTGCTGTAGCAGGGCTCAGAGGGAACAGCATCCCTTGGGAAGGTGCTGAGCACTTTCCTCCTGCCCTGCACAACAGGTACCTATATTTACTGAGCTCCATCTGCACGTCTCCCTGCTACTTATGTGACATAAAGCGTCCTTTGCTATACTGAAAGCATTTGGGAGCAGTGAACGGGGAGGAATTCAGCTCACTTACAGAAGCAACGATGGCTGTAGCAGAATCACAGAATGATTCAGGTTAGAAGGAACCTTAAAGATCATCTAGTTCCAACCCCCTGCCATGGGGAGGGATACCTCCCACTAGACCAGGTTGTTCAAAGCCTCATCCAGCCTCATCCTGCTGGGGTATCCACAGCTTCTCTGGGCAACCTGTGCCAGTGCCTCACCACCCTCACAGGAAAAAATTTCTTCCGTGACAACACAATGGCAGGTAACGTGGCAGCATTTTAAAGGCCTCTAGCTATCTGCAAAATGCACGTGTGCCTAAGCCCTGTGTCTCCAATCCAAAGCACAGGCACATGATTCAGCACGTGGCTGTCGGGAACATATCTGCTGTTTAACAGCAAAATTTGGAAGAGAAAGCCTCCTGAAAGCACCTGTCTGCTCTCATTACCTCGTACCAGCCACATGGCTCGGTAGGGATGGGTCGTGGCTCAAGACAGACAGCAGGAAGTACGGATGGAAGAGCTGGGGATCAGCAGGCAGATGCTGCTTGGGGAAAAACCCTTTTTCCCCATAATGAGACCTCTATAGATTTGCAATGAGGAGACGGCATGGTCAGGGCTGCTCAGGGTCAGCCAGGACACAAGCTGCAAGCAGCTTTCTGAAGACAGGCAGTTCCCAGCCTTGCAAGGCACAAACCCATGCTCCTGCCTGGCCCGTATTTATCACAGGAAGGAAGGGAAAGCAGAAACAAGGGATAAATACTCAATTTTGCCCTGCAACAAACAGCATGGGATCTCTGGCTTCCCTGACTGGCTGAGCAGGGCTCTTCAAACACGGTACAAAATTCACAATTCCAATGACAGCTTTTATCCTTCCCGTACTCTCCACTCCTGACTTCCAGATTACTCTTTGCACAGTCCTCACTCCAGTAAACACACATCTTACAGCACGCCCTGGCAGCAAGCGCAGGAACACCACAATACAAACCTAAACCAAATTATTTTAAGCCAAAACAACTCCTTCACATCATTCAGACAGCTCAAACGCACCATAAAGACCACCTGAGGCTTCCGGAGCTGAGCAAACCTGGTGCAGAGCAGCTCAGACCCCCTGCTAAGCACATTCCTGGATACACAATGACCTTCTCAGCTGGGAGCTCCCCACATTTCATCACCAGTCACTCCCTCTGGCCAAGCCCAAGCTCAGAAGACCACAGGCAGGCTTGGGAAGGCTGCCAGGATCACCTCCTCCCTGGGGCTAGCACTATGTCAGCAAGACTTACCCAAGGTCCAGGAACAAGGAGGAGATGATGCAGCAGAGAAGGGTGATGAAAGAAGCAGAAAAACTTTCTTATGCTGTTGATGTGACCCATCTGTGAGTCGTTTCTAATTAAAGCAGAGCTCACAGCACACACACACACAGCCCTGCTGCTGCTAATCAGGGAGGGCTGAGCACTGACACATTAACCTCCCAGTCTCGAAACATTAACTTTACCAGGTGTAATATCTTCTAGGTGACATAAAGGTTAATAATCTGCATCCAAACCGGAATCCAGCTTCCTAAATACCCAATTAACTGGGTTCTGTCAGAGGCAGCAACAAAATGCAAGGTCTAGGATGGCTGAAGGGCAGCCCCGAAAAACTGGGTGTGATGTGTGCTGGTGTGCACAGCAGCTGGGGGACAGCAAGGGACCTGTAAAGAGTGGCCAGCGGAGCATGCAGGAGCGATGCCTTCAGTGGGTGACCGCATAGGCTCCAACACCAGCAGGAGCTAGGCTAAAGAAAAGCAATAAAATTACATAAATAAAAGATTCTTTGCTGTTGACATTTAGCAAAACTTTTTTTTCCAGCTTTTCTCCTTCTGAACCAATTCTTCAAAGCTTCTGTTGTTTGAAAGTGAATTCAAGGCAACAGTGGGTGGACTGAAGTTGTATGCTGTAAAATGGAAAGGTTTTTTCTACCTTTTAATCTTTGTTTTGCCCTCTGCCTTCCAGAAGAGGGAACTGGAACAGGTAAGGATAAAAAACTAAACAAACAAGGGGTAATTGAATACTCAACTCAGTTTGAATGTTATTGCCTCATTTAGCATAATTTTGTAGAAGCTCAGGAGAAAATGATTCTCTTTTCATACAACAGATTTGATACATTTAAAAATAACAGGTCAAGTAAGTGCTTACTTTTATTCTGACCAGTGCAACAAGTGGAAACAGGTATCATCACACTCCCACGAATATGCCACTCTGCTGGCCCAGCCCCACGGCACTGGGTGCTTTGACGGAGACAAAGGGAGAAGCCTCAGCAGATCTCGGAGCAAGAACAGCTGCAGGGGCTCAGGGTGCTTTGCAGGGCTCAGACTGAGCTGTTGCTATTTTAGCTAAAAACTCTTTTTTTTTTCCTCCACAGCTGATTTGACACAAAGAGTGTCAGACACATTCGTCATTGACAAGACATCCAGCACTTTTCCTAACTGCTCATGTGTCCTCTGAGCTCTTCCTTGTCTTACCATCCTCCAGGTGTTCAAGTTCCCCCGTTCTGCAACCATCTGGGATGTCCTCATTCTCCTTTTATCTGCCTTATGGTCTCTGCCACAACCACCTCTGAAGGCACAGCACATGAACATGAACATGTTCAACCCCACTGCTATTTCTAGCAAACTTTCAACCTCTACATCAAATCTCCAACCCGAAGTCTCAACTCCATTTTACGGAAACTGAAAACTTTCTGGGAGGGACAAGAGTACCAGCCCAGCCAGCCAACCTGGGAGAACCAAAGAGATCATCCAGTGAGACAGAAGAAGAATGAAAATAGTGTTTTTAATATCATTTACAGCAAACTTACAGTATGTATTTCACATCACATATTTCTAAACTGCTCATCTGGAAAATATAAGCTGCAAAAATACAGAACACAGTACTCAAAATATATCGAGCATGTGGTTTCTCTTTCTTTTCTTTTTTTTTAATAATAAATTGTACAGTGAAACATTTCCTTTTCCAAACCAGGTTTTGGTTTATTTTGGAAGTACTGTTAAATATCTGCAAAATGACCAGCAGTCAAACCAGCACACTTCAAAGACCTTTCTGAGGACCACCTTCCCTCGGGCACTGTAGGAAAAGACTAACTTGCAGCCCATGGCAGGGGAAAGGCACCTGGGCTCCTCCAGGTCCCACACACACTGCTACAGACCACCTGGGGAGATGTCCTGTGCAGAAAGAACCTTATTCACATCCAACCACCCACCAGTGCTGCTCTGCCCAGATGGTTACGAAGAATAGCAATGATATGGGGGACAACCACCACTGACCGCTCTGGTATGGAGCCAGGTAGACTCCTCCAATATTGTGGACCCTGCACAGAGCTCTGTGGGGGGATTTTCAAGCCACAGATGTGACAAAATGCATGGGGCTGTCTTGTTTCTCCAATGAGACATTCAGTGTGGAAGCACCCTCCACATGCTGATGGAAGATTACATCCATGCACCAGCTGCAAACACTTGCCAGAGAAGTCCTGAGCTTCTGAAGACTGGAGAAAGTCTCACCAACAAGCTGGTTAAGAGATGCATCAGGATTTGGAGGCCATGTGGAAGACCTGCCTCACTGGAATGTGTTAATTCTGTTATTACACCATTCAGAAACATGAGGATGGGGAAAGGAATGGGTTAAGGAAAAAAAGTAAGTTCCTAATACTCTTATTAGCAAAAAAAAAAAAAAGCCCCTCAATGTTTGCTAGAGCCACAGAGGGGCCAGCTGGTTAAGAACAGAACTTCTTTCCCAATCTGCTTTGAATTTTAAGCTCTCAAGTTTGCTCAGCTGTAGCTGCTGCTAAGGGATCTCAGGGGTGGAGAATAACCAGGTTATGCAGGCAAGGCAGATGGTCCTGCTCAACCTCTGCAGGAGGAAAACAAGCAAAGAGAAATCAGCCAAACTCAAACTTTGCTTTTCCTCCATCATGAATGAAGCATGGCCAAGGACTGGCTGGGCAGTGCTGTCGCTTCTGCTCACAAATCACTTCAAGTCAAGAGCTGCTCTCCTCCTGTGTATTTAAGCTGCCCCCCACTCCCTCCACTCCAGCTGGTTTTCATACGATGCTCATGTCTCATCTATACAGGGCAAAAGGAATTTTAAAATAGTCTTACTGCAAACATTTCCCATCTAATGCCGTTTATGCATTTCTAACTCATAGGACCCCAAATGTCCCCACACCTGGAATGTGACATAAGTACATACAGCAGGGGAAAAAAAACCAACAATTCTGCAGACTGCATTTGACTTGTATCAAAATCCTAACGAACAGCACATTTATTGTACTTTATTTACATGGTAGTCACGTATAATATAATACAATACAGCGTTCCATTTGCAGTGGTAGGCACTATGGGTTTTAAAAGGTCACAGCTCTTCCCCTGCTCCCATCCCCACCCCTCCTCCCTACAGACGTGGTACCAAAGCGAACCAAGAGCTTCCTTTTGCTTGAAACACTGCACGGTCCCAGCACTGCTGTCCTTCTCCACCGAACCCTGCTCTGAGATGGCTCCTTCCCAAAAACAGATGATGGGAGCCGCTTTCATGTGCTAACATGGAGAAACTTTGGTGGTCCTAGACCACTGGCGACCCTTAACGTTTGCCAGGGCTGGTTCTGCACAGCCTCATCACCATGCCCTGCACTGAAAACATCCTGAAGGCAATACGGGTCTGGAGGCAAGCTCTGTAGACAGAGCACACTTTTGGTCCCACCGCACCTAAGACTTTAGGAAAATGGCTGCGAGTCTTCAGGAGGGATCATCATCCTCTGACCAGGCAGAAAGCATCGCGGGAGAAGAACATTTCTTCCTTTCAAGTTCACACAGTTAAAGAGTTGTCGAGGCACCGAAAACATAGCACTGAGACGCAGTTTACATTGCGGGGTAAATGCACTGGTGTTTGTGCGGTGCTGTACTGCAAAAGAAAAGGGTTTCGAAGGGCTGAGATATACGTGGCAGGCAAAGATGCCTTCCGCTGTCCTACCAACGGGCAATTCAATTGGGAAGAACCAAGATGCGTTAGGCTAGATGCAAATGCAACTCTCCAATGCCCATGAGATTTTTGCTTCCAATTGAAGATGTGCAAACATCGCAAATAAAATTTGCACTACCTGCTTCACCTCAGTACCAATTTGTTTTTGTCTGGGTTGATACCCTTCTTGTGTTTGCTCTCCATAATTACACAAATGAATGCATTGACTGGTAGGAATACTGGGAGAAGCAGAGGATTTCAAGCATCTGTGAGAGAATATTCCTGGAAAGTGGATTGTGGGTTGGAAGCCAGCGCTTTGGCTGTCCTGGAGCAGCGTGGGTCCAGTGGCACTCTGCCCACTGGCATTGAGCAAGGATCCTCTCACTCAATTCCTAATCATATACTTTTGAACTAAGTATTTGTACTGATGAGAAAATTCTAGCCTAGGGATCTCAGTGAGCAGAGACATCCCCCATGATTTCTATGCCCCATCAGAACAAACCAACATATTTATAATTACAGGAAAGCTTTTCCAAATCCCTCCAGACCACAGATGATATGCAGAAACGACCTTGCAAATACACTGGAGGCATTTTCTTGGTTTTCTCAGCAATTCACAAGGAAGAAATAAAAGGGAAAATTCACTTATGAAACTGCTATAAATTATTTACCGAGTTGGACTTGACAAGTTTCTTATTGCAGACACCAACTGTGTGTAGAACAAGCCCAGTACCACAAACTGTCAGGATATTGCTAATTTTCTCCCTTCCTAGGGTGTGTCACTGCTCTGCTGCACTTAATCTGAAGAAAGTGGGGGAAACATCACAAACTCTTATTATCCCAAAGACCCCACCCTTGGAGTCACTCCATTCATCAACCAAATAGAGATGGAAGCAAGGTTTTGACAAGCAAAACAGCATATACACAACATACATCCTATGGTCCCACTCTTGCAGCCATCTAAACGGGTTCCTCCATCCACATGGCTTCTCCTGAATTCCCTGTGTCTTTTCGGGACTGAGGGATGCTCGCAATCGAGCACCTATGGCAAGACTGAAGTCGAAAGAAAAGTGGCCCACGATCATTTTTCATCAAATAAAACACCAGTATTGCTTCTAAGGATATAGAGCCTTCTGCTCCGCTGGATTCAGGGAACAGACAATGGCCAAAGATTTCACTTGGCATCACTAGTTAATAAAGGAGTACCTAATGTCGAAGAACTGCTGAAAGGCCATTTTCCAGTGAAACAAATGTATTAAGACTCAGATTGGCTAGAAATGTCAATGGAATGATAGAAAACATCATTTGCAGCCTAGAAGCAATAGATTCAGTGGATAAAAGCAGAACAAACCATAATATTTTGAGCATATGTAATACTAAGTGAGAGCTGCTGGCATCCCAGGCAAATTTAAATGCCAGCCAATAAGTCTGAACACCTCCTATTGACTTGGTAGAGCTGAGCTGTGCTTTGCCATCGGGAAGAAGGAAGAACTGTGGCTGTGTAAAAGAAGCTGACGGTCAGTTTGGAAGAAACGCCCACAAACTGTGAGTCTTGGGGAGGTAGGACAGGTAGATCAGGAGCATGGAAGAGTGGATAATCCTTTCAGGGACTCCAGGCAGCTCAGCCACAATGCCCTGGTTGTTCCTTTCCTCCTTGGATCAATCTCAACCATCAGATAACTGAAGCTGTCTCCTGGAGCTGCTGCCAACAAAAAAGGCGAGTCACAGCAGCAGCATGGGATGTTGGGAGAGGTGAACTCAGATTTAGGTAAGACAAGCAAAAACTCCTAATGCAAATAGGAACAGGTCAGTATTATTGCTTGTATTCAGGGGTGCTCTGCCCTGCGCACAGAAAGCCTGTGAACTTTGCAGGCATTCATTGGAACTAGAGACAGAAAAACAAAAAACCTGCTTCTGTCTGCAAAGATAGTTCATGTGAAATTAGGGGGGCAGAGAAGCATAGCTGTGACTAAAGACAGAATGGGAGTAAGTCTGGAAACCCTTGTGAATAAAGGAACAAAGCTGTTATCACATCAGTCCAATGAAGCACTCACATATGACTTTAATTCTGACAATTCCCCATGTCACCTGCCAAGAATAAAACAAATATCACATGAAGATTGCCCAAGTCTTAAGAAAATACTGAACCCAACACACCCAGCTGTGAGAAACTCCGACAAGGCAGCACCAGCCGTGGCTGACTTGGGGGCTAAAGCTTCCCAGTGCTGGTAGCCTTCAGGCTGGCTTGGGTTTGCTGCAGAGTAAAACTGCTGGTTATGAGATGGAGTTGCCTTTCTGTCTCCCAGGACCTCGTTTACTGAGAAAAAATATGTGTCTGTCTGAGACACAAAGGCAAACCTGAAGTACATTGCTTCCAACAGCAATGTCATGAACATAAAACTTTGATGGAGATAGGAGAGACTCCAAACCTCATCCATTGCCTTAACTTTTAATTTTTTTTTGTTTCAAGAAAATAAATGCCAATGCATCTCAGCCATTTGGAAATACTCCAATCACTTTCCAAATGTCTGCAGATCATCAGTTCAATTCTGAAGCATTTTGAAGCATAGCTAGCTCAGCTAATTGAAGCTAATTTCTCTCTGCATCTTTCCCTTTTCACCTTCCCAGCAAGGTGAGACTCAACTGACATTAATAGTAGCAGCACTGTGTGGTTCAGTGCATCTCGCAGGGCTATGGCAGTGTGGTATTAATTCAACTCCCAAGGAACGGGACGTTTGTCTAGATAATTCAAGCCATGGCCTTTCCGGTCCCACCATACATCCAAGATGTACCAGGCAAAGTCAGAAAAATGTATTATTTCAATATGCATAAAAAGATGGTTCTGAAAACGCATCCCCTTGTTACCAAGGATGCAAAGAAACCAATTCCAGTGTTATCTGCACCAATTTGAGATTGGGGTCCCCTTTTGATTCCACTGGGCCTACACCAGGGTGGTAATCTGTGCAAGGAAAAGAAAACCCCAACCTGAAGTCATGCAAGGCAACTGGACAATCCCATAGATACCACTAATTCTCAAGTACTTTATTTTTTTTCCAACATCTCATTCCTTAGCAGACAGCCATGCAGGGAACACAGTGCTTGGAAATGTCAAAATAACATTTCTGCTGAGACGGAGGTCTCAACAAAACCCTGAATTTCAATGCCCCTGATTATGGAAAAAAAATTTTCCATCACTGAATCTGGACTGCACAGCTCAGCCCATGCCCCTGTTTCTGTTCCCTGGAATGGACATTTTTCTATCTCCATCCTTGTTCTTAAGTCTCCTGCATGGTTAAGGCAGTTGCGGGATGGAAGTGAAGTGCTGACAGGCGAAGGCCAGTACTGCAATTTGGGAAGTGGGAGGATGTCCGAGACTCTTTGTTTGTTATTCTATAACAAAAATTGGGTTGCAGGCAAAACTGGCTTGTGGTTTTGAAATCAGAAAAAACAAAGAGCATGCTGGGATGGATGAAGCTTCTGGTCTGTGTGTTTTCTTTAAACTAAAGCTCTCTTCTTGAATCCGTACCAAAGCACTGACAGTAAAGCCCTTCATGATGCAGGCATCTGATACAACCTTAAAAAAACCAAACCAAACCAAACCAAAGAGTGGGATGGGGAGAGAGCTTTTCAAAAGTCGCATTATCAAAAGAAATAAAACAACAATCATGCAGGAATGTTAAGCTACAGCTTAAAAATAATGTAAGTAACCCCATTCAACTGCGTATCCCATACATACCAAGAGAAGAGATTAAATGAAAAAAAAAACCAAACAAAACAACAAACCAAAACCAAAAATAAAAAAGAAAACATTAAGTGCCCTGGAATCCTGTTTCTATAACTCCGGTCAAGGGGAACTTTTGACTGTACTGACAAACCACAGCTCTTGAACACCAGGAGTTTGTTTTGCATCATGTTAGCATGCTATTCTCCTTCACCTTGGACTTTCAGAGGGGAAAAAAAATGAAATTGTGAAAGGGGTTATAGAATTTCAAGCAATCAGGCTTTTAGAAAGGTTCTGTTCTGTGACATTTGTGTTTGAATCTGAATGTGTGCGTATAGTATAAAATTATGAGCTAACATTTGAAAAGACAGCAGTCTAAGTAATAAATTTGCAGAACGAAGAGAACCGTACAGAATGATTTCAAAGGCTTATACTTGACAATTATACATATTTTATGAGACAGTTATGCACCCTGTGCCTTTTTTAAATTCATTGTTTTATGGATGCAGTATCTCTATTTTAGCAGACAGGATATACTAAACTCATCTAATAGTCTAAAAAGCATCATTTACCACCCAACGTAACAATAGCACTGCATAGCTTAATAACTTTTTTTTCTCCTCAAACTCCTTCATTAATCAAGTGATTCTTAACATGGCTGAAAACCAAGAATCAACCATCTGCAGTTACAATATTTGTCGAGTATTTGGCACAGTGGAGTTCATTTGATACACCCTTTTTTTTTGTTTGCCCTTATTGTTGATGAACATATAACGCTGTGCATAAATTACAAACACACATGTAAAGTCAGTCAAGCAGTTTGATACCCCACACACATGTTTCAATGCCTAGGTAAGTGTAAAGTCTGCTAAAAAAGTGTTAAACATGAGTGGTAAGTTATCAACCTTCTGTAATTGTGCGAGCTCTGGGGTGTCCACTGCCAGCAATGGACACGGACTTGGGGCTGATCACCCCTCCGCCAGCTGCATGGAAGTGATGTCCAGCATCCAGTAACACGCCAGGTTGCTTCTCTAAACATCTGCAAGTTCACAACAGCTTCAAAATACAAACAGAAAAAGGAGCTTTTTGATTATGATGATAACCCTTAAAACCCTTCTGACATTTTGTCCATTGGAAATGGGTCTAGTTCCCAGGGAAAACTCATCAAACGCAACCAATTTGTATTGCTTCCCAGCAGGAATGTTTTGGAAAAGAAAAATATGCATTCAAAATAAGTCTGACCCAATGCTTCTTGAAATCAGATGAAAGCTTCCCCATGATTTCTGCAGGCTGAGATAAGACCGCATTGCAAAAGCAAAGCCAAATCTGCTCCTGCAGAGGTGCCTCTTGAGGACCTGAATGAAAATTTCAGAGGTGCTCGATGCTGGCCAGCCTCTGCTACCATAACCTAGCCTTCCATAGGAACACTATTTGCACATCTAAGGGCAAAACGTGGCCTCCAGGATGGGAGATTATTCCACCTTCCCCACATGGCTTCCACTGAAGTCAATGGAATTTCTCAGGTGAAAGAAAAATATCAGTTGTGAGGGTTGCAGGAATAAGGTCAGTAGTCCTTTCATCTCATACACACACGCGCACACACGCACACACACTTATTTTAAAGAAAACATCCACCACATAATTTCTAGATTGCAAATTATATATATATATATCTTTAAAAACTGGAGAGAACATAAACAGCCCCTCCATATATATATATGTATTCATTGAGTCACATAGAATATGAAAAAACTATATTATGTAAATCATCATATTATCTATAATTCTCCAACCAACAATTGTTTTTATAGAGACACAGTTTTTATAGAGACACAGTGCATTCGTTCTCTTTTTTAAAAACATATTATGTGTCTTCATTGGCTTGGTAGCATATTAGAATGAAGGCGTATGGATAAAAAACGCAGAGGATTAAACAAACCCCTTGAGTCACGTTATGTTTGGGTGAATTAAACAGGATCCTTCCCCAAACTAGCACAAATATATCCTCCCTATGGAAAAGTGTCAGCGATTTAAGGGTTAACATAGATTTGAAAATAAGTTTAAAAAAAAAAAATCTTATTAGAGGACTACACAGCCAAGTATTTGGAATTCATCCCCCTTTAAAAATGACAGCACGTTTGGCAAGTGTGAGCAAATGTCTTGAACTTTACTGGGTTGGAGAGATCTGAGCACAGCTATTCCCAGACAACCACAAAGCTGCGATCTGCGAATAAGCCTCGGCTGGAAGGACAGCATTGCTTGCCACCTGGAAGGTTTCCAGCAGCTTTCAAGGTATTTATCGTGGACTGGTGGCTGGTGACAGAGTGTGACTGGTGGAAAAACTCCAGCACCGCTCCCTCTTTTCCATCGCAGAGCGCAGCGGGTTTGAACAGCACCCACACCAGCTAACCCTTCACCCCACACTGCGGGGCTCCACGTATCCCTGGGGCCCCATTTCCAACCAACGCCCTATTCCGGCATCGCTGTTATCACCTTGCTTTCTCTACGCCTCATGCCCAAGCCTGTCTGTTTGCCGAGCTCTCCGATGAACCTCTGCCGATCGCCTTCTTGGAAGCTCGTACTGTCATCAAAGGGGCTGGTACCCAGCCGCGGCAGCTCCCCTGCTTTCTCCATCACCCCACAGGATTTCACAAGTGATCCCATGACAAGATGCTGTTCTCAAGAATCCTGGCTGGGTCTGACTTTGAGAAAAAGACAAAAAGTTTCCTGTGTTGCTGCTGTTGTTTTGCCGTTGCGTTTCTTCATTCTTGCTCTTTTCTTGTTTTTATTAAAAAGGACCCTTGTATTATTAATATAGTTCACCCCTCCACGGTCACTATAAAACGGACTCCATATTTTCACACCACTCATGGTCTTCAAGGTTATAGATAAATTTTGTCCTATGTGATTGATTTGGGGGCACTGAGTCCCGCCCCAGATTGTCTAGGGTGAGAGTAGAGGCAAAAAACTCACTAGTGCTGAGACCACCTTCGTGGTTCTTGATGTATCTTTTATAGTTTTTCCTCAAGCACTGCCAGGTGGTTGTATATAAGATGAATGCAAAGGACTTCAGGGCTATAGCAATACTAACATACAGGTATCTATAAACCACGTTGTCGTACAGCGCGCAGGCTCCTTGCTCGCCACAAAACGTGCTCCAGAACAGACACGTGGAGTCAATTCCAGCCCCAAAGATCAGCGGAGGTGGGATAAAGCCTGTCAAAATAAGAGAGACAAATCATGCTTTTATGATCCTTAACGATAAAGAGAGAAGACGTGACTGCAGTGAATGGAAAGAGAGGACGCTTTATCAAGGTTAATGGTCCCAGATGCAGCCTGTGATTCTGATTTTTTAAGTTCTAAATCAACCTCAACTGTGGGTGAGTTTTTAGCTTGGACTCAACATCTCCAGAAGAGATTCCTGCTGATATCACCATGCAGGGAGGATTCTACTCAAGTTTAAGTGGCTTTTATTAAGCTTCTCATCTGCCTAATGAGACTGAGTAGAGGGGTAAAGGAAAGAGGAGGAGGAGGACAGCCTTGCAGCTTGCTCTCTCTTTAGATATCGGTAATTCTGCACTCTGAGGTGTTGTTGTGGTTTAATCCAAGCAGGCAATAAGCACCGCACAGTTGTTCGCTCACTCCCCTGCTGCCAGTGGGATGAGGAAGAGAAAAAGGTAAGAAAACCTGTGGGTTGAGATAAGAACAGTTTCATGATTTCGATAAAATAAAATAATAATACAATACTACCACTACTCATAATTGTAATAAAAGAGAGAACAACAAAACCAAAACCTAACAAAAACAAAACCCAAGAAAAACAACTGCTCAGCACCCACCAACCAACGGCCAGCCAGTCCCTGCTGAGCAGTGATCGTATCCCTCTGACCAACTCCCCCAGCTCATATACTGAGCATGATGCTTTATGGTATGGAATATCCCTTTGGCCAGTTGGGGTCAGCTGTCCCAGCTGTGTCCCCTCACAGCTGCTTGTGGAGGAGAAGCCGGGAGGGCAGGGGCAGGATGAGAAACTGAAAAAGTCTTAAATTAATGTAAGCATTGCTTGGCAACAACTAAAACATCAGTGTGCTGTCAACATCGTCCTCAGTGCAAATCCAAAACACGGCCTCATACTACCTACCATGAAGAAAATGAACTCTATCCCAGCCAAAACCAGCAGAGGCGTTCACCTGAAGGATGTCACAGCACCCCAGGTCAGAGCCTGAAATCAGCTGGGGCGTGGAGATGTAGTTTTGGACCTTTCCCTGACACAGAAGATTTTCTCTGGGTCTAAGGAAAAGAAACAATGGCCTCTAATAGATACCAAAGATGAAATCTGAAAAGAAGGGATAATTTCAGTGCAGCATTAAATGAACTATCACAGCAGGATTCTCCCACAGCCACTGCAGCTAACTACTGATGAGTGTTTCTCAATCATAGTTTGCAGCAGAGCTGCAATCTTCAAGCAAAGTAATCACTCCAATCTCATTTAACTAATAAAGGCAATGTTTTGCTTCTCTGCTCTTCCCCATCCTACAGGGACACTGCAGAGGCCCTGTTTCACATCACCCTGATGGCGGTTAGGACATCCACGTTCCAGCTTTGCACTCCCCAGCCAGCACACGTGCACCGAGCGTGCAGCGCTCAGGAGAAAATGTGGATATTCTACAGAATGTAAACCATTTCTCTTCTTTCTGCTGTATTTACAGGGGGAAGCTGGAAGTGGATAAACCCTGGAAAAAACCCTCCTTGGTAAAATCACTGCTGTGGGTTAAGACAGCAAGCAAAGGAGAGCATTGTATCTCCTGAAATCCAACAGCACGTAGGCACAACACACCCTCGATGGTATCACTCCATCCATAGGTGCTGTGATAGCTGAGACTCTATAAATACATGCCTAAACAGACACCAGAACTGTAGTTTCTAGACAGAGAAGTGTTTAATCTTGGATCCAGTTTCATCATTAACCTGGATTTCCAGGCTTAAAAAAAGACACCTTCCCTCAGCTCGTCACGAAAAAAGTAGTGGCATTCGTGACATGTATCCTAAGACTACAAATAAATTGGTTGTCTCCACTATTCCCTGTGGTAAGTGAGATCTATTTTATTTTGTCGATGACTAGAGCTCTGCAGATTTTGTTTGATCTTCCTTATATGTTAATAAATGCTGGAGTTAAGAAAGGCTATACGGGCTTTTGGTACTCATTCTAACCAGTCATTAATAGCACAAATGTAGTCAATAAAAACACGATACAAAAGCAAGACAGCCTTTTTGTTAGAAACACTAGTTCCAGTCATCACATATGAAAAGCTGGTTATATTCTGGAAAAAATGTCAGCGCCAGCTCTGTTTGTCATTTCAATGGCTGGAAATTCCAGACTGGGCTGGTTCTGCTTCTAAGTTAAAAGATGGGCTTTTTTTTTTTTTTTTTAAACCTGTGGAAAACCACACACTCAACCTGGAATTTAAAAATTCAGCTGAGCTCCTGCCAGAAACATGCAAAGAGATGGTACTACTGAACATGGTCTGGGTGCCCAGTGCTGCACTGGTTCTGGGTGCCACCTGAGGGGGTGACATGCCAACATAGCAGTGACCAAGGAGGCAGGAGCCACATGCTTGCTGAACTAAGAGAAAACTGCATTTGGATCATAATTTTGAGGTGTGAGCCCCTACTTGTCAACATGCTGAGAGATGTTGATACAAAGCTTTGGAAATGCATAGGCTGAACTTCAGAGAGAGCTGTCATCCCCATCTGCTGCCTTCAGCTGCCTTCCCAAGTTTCAAGATAAATTGGCCTGGAAATTGTTCCGCATAAGACTTGAGGAAGGATCTGTTTCACTGAACTCCAAAGCTACACCTATGTGAATGCAGGCATGGATGTGGAAACCTTAAATAAAAATATATGAAAAACTTTTAGCAACCAGTGAGTGTTTCAGGTCATTGTTACCAGAGGAGAGGACGAGACCCACAGGAATAACTCAGTGCACAGACCCTCTAAGACAAGGGAGTTGAGGGGCTGCACTGCAGATTGGAAAGTCCCTCTGAGAGAGAAACACTGTGTTTTTGCCATGTTGGAAGAAGAGAGGAAAACAGAATGGACTTGAAGGAAAAACAAAAGGAAGCACCCTGGCTAAGCAGAGGCTTTGCTAGGATGCATGGTGAACACAATCCAGAAAGGATGCATCCAGGATCTTACAAGTCTAAAACTCTTTGCCATTCCAGATATTTCCATTCCAAACCTAACAGTATTGCTTTACACTCGTCTCTGAGAACTGGAAGAAAAAATTTTATATGAACATAGTTATGCTGCCCTTTCACAGCAGAATTCCTATGGAATGAGAAAATACATCCAGGAGGACACCAGGAGAATTCAGTCGTGTTTCATGTTATTACAGTAAATATTAAAGAGATTCAATCATGTTTTACCTCTTACTGCAAAGTGTTGCAAGAATTTCTGCTCTGTATATTTCATTGCAGAAACTGTAGGGCTGGTACAGAAAATCTGCTTCTGTCTTACTGAAATCTATTAGCGACGATTGCACCTCCGGGTCTCATACCTCCCTATATTTAATACTCTCCTTTGGTTCAAGAAGCAGCTATTATCACTCTCTTCTTAAGTCAAAGCTTAAAGGTGAACCGAAAAGCTTTTAAAATAAATCAGCAAAGCTATTCTCAAACCTCAGATTGTTAAAGGCAAAATTTGGATACCCTTGCTCGTATAGAAAAGTACCTTTCTCTTCATTTTGTATGGGTTCAAGCTGCATTGCTGATGTGCTTCAGGATGTATTGTCCTATTTAATGGGAATTCCTTAGTCACAGAGCAACATATAAAGATTGGAGTCTAAATTCTTACTATGGTTTCTTTACTGGAAGAAAAAAAATATTTATTCAACTTAGCCATACATGTCTGAGCCTGGTTTTAGAGGAATTCAAGACATTGCTACCTCAGGAGGTTTCTCTCTTTTGAAAGGAAGAGAAAATAGAGAAAATCTCCTCCCCTAAGTATTTTTTTCCTTTGGAAACAACAGCTCACAGCCATCCTCCTTGCACACTTGCCTGCTGACACTGTGCATTCAGCCCGTGAGAGCTGAAGACAGACCAAAACCCGACAGCAGCACCAAGAGCTAAAGAAAATGCTGTCTTTGCAAGGCTGGAACCAGAGCTGACCCAAGTCAACCCAGAAGCTTCCCTTGGAGTTATCTGGGCTCTAGATGAGAGCGCTTGATGCAGCTTTCTGTATGACTGCAGCTACTTCACCAAAAGCCATGAAAATCTAATTGGCTTTATTGTAACCTAGTCTGGGACCACCATGTCCCTTTCAGCAAACAGGGAATAAGGTATTACAAAAGAAAAGTAAATAAATGAGGTCACTTATTCAAAGCAATGTACAGTACTTTGGGAGTTTTTGCCCCCTACTTCCTGGTGTCTTGCTGCACCCTAGGAGATGGCATTTTACTCTCCACCTCATTCCTTTGAGACTGGGGGGGCCACGCAGGGAAGGTACTGCCCATGCCCTGCTTAAAAAAAAAGTAGATTCTACCCTCACAACATGCAGAAACCACATGCCTGAGATGGACCCACACAATGATGGATCAGAGAGGGCTTTGCCCTGAATCATCAAGATCAATGAGCTGGAATATAGGAACTTTAAAACAGGAGCCATTTCTTCAACAGGGGGAAAAAACCTTGTCCCAAAACCACACTCAGTGTGTTCCTTTTAATTCATACATGAGAAGCACATACCGGTCCAGAGGAACAGCCATGTGCATTTTAATGGGATATTAACCCACAGGAGGATACAAGGACTCGGCCTGTCTCATTTCGGTTTCCCTTCCGAGAGACCCAAAGGAAGGGACGACCACACCACGTAACACAGGTCCTGTCCCTCAAACGAGGATGAAAACACATATCCCTCTACTTCAGCAATGTGCAACAGAGCAGTAATTTTGCAAGCTGCTGATGTGCTAATAACAGCTATAGAAGAGTAACTGGTTGCAAAGGACCGTGGCAGAAAGAGTCATTTCTCATGCAACACTGCATTTTCTTCCGTTAGCACAATTCAAATGGCAGGAAAAGTGCCTTCAGGAGCCTTGATGTGATATCCTTCATAGAGCGGGCTTGGAACCCGTTGTGTCAGACCCCACTCATGACAACTGCAGCACTTCATGGAGTAGAAATCAACTTTTGCATGTTAAAAATACAGTTTTCCATGAGGGAGAAAAGGATGGGAGAGGAGGACATGAAATTTTTGTACCTACCCAGCAAACGGAGCAGGAGGAAAAGCACCCCCAAAGCATAAGACTTGAGTTCGGGGCTCACGGTTCTGTAGGGAGGAAGGAGGGAGAGAGTGAAATCGATTCTTGTTGTTCTGCTTTGATTAACACACCCTGTGGCCATTTTGTGCTGTCACCCAGGATACCACCACCACCTCTTCAAAAAGTCATTAATGGGGTTTTTCTTCTCCCTTCGCCTGAACTGCCTACAGCCCCAAAAGTAATTGCACTGGTGATAGGTTCAGGAATTTAGCTAAGTCATTAATAACAACAGCTAATCTTGTCGTCAGATGGGCAAAAATGAAATTCCCATCCCAGTAAATCATCATTTACAAGCCATCATGCTTTCAAGGCTCCAGATGTTGAGAACTGGTGGGAGAGAAAACTTCTTGTTCTGAGACTTCCTAGATTACTGGGAACAAGAGAGAGAAGGGAGGATGACGGACCAAAAAGGTTCAGTCAGCCTGTTAATCCAAGCCTCCCAGTGAGGACATGCTCAAAAAGACTCATTTTCATGGGCCTGAGTTTAGCATGTGATTTTTCTTTTTATGCTGGGAAGACAACAGTTGTGCTGGCTTTTGCTTCAAACACAATCCACTCTTATCGCATTAGTGTTATCCTTCAAA
The DNA here is from genome assembly GCA_013400615.1 of Syrrhaptes paradoxus. NCBI lineage: Eukaryota > Metazoa > Chordata > Aves > Pterocliformes > Pteroclidae > Syrrhaptes > Syrrhaptes paradoxus. The sequence goes on from VZTO01027889.1 coordinate 278,350, forward strand.
GGTGCTTTAAAAAATAATTCATGGCTTTCTAACTCGCTTAGCTTAAGGATGCTACTGGCTAAAGTCATCCTCTAGGGGTAGGCTCAGCAAAGCCTTTGGAACTTCTGAAATCATTAATTTGGTTTTAAGTCTTATAATAGCATTTTATTTCCCGCAGTATATAAAGGCTGGTAAAGCAGGACAGGGATCCCCACATGAATAGATTCATCACACAGGGGAGCTTTAAAGGCCTCAGCTGCCGCTTCCATCGGCTCCTTACAGAGGTCTGTAGTCAGCACTGCTAGTGACACCCATGGTGGCAGCGGTGGTCCTCTATAAATATGTTGGAGGGGAATCAGACAATAGCGATAAAACAGCCGGAAACAGCAATATGTTTTAATTTAAGAGAAGACCGTTCTGATCACCTGTCTTTATGGGGTTTCAATCATGGTGGTGTCCATCAGTCTGCCTTTTTATATTTAATTTAATTTCAAAGTCAGTCCCCATACCTTAAGGTGGAGTAAAAGTTGCCACCTCGAGGCATTTCCTTTTCTCACCAAAGAGAGCAGTGAACAAACGACTTGCCTAGACAAGACACCTAATTCGTGGACACTGAAGTTCATTTTTAGATTAACCATAGGAGCTGCCCATGCCACTTGTCACTTCCACAGACACCAGGGACACACTCATACAGCAAAACTTTCTTTTAGCAATCCAAGACGGCAGTTGCAAGAGAACATGAAGTAGTACATGGCAACAGCTCTTCCGCGGACATTTTGGTAGCTATCAGTGATTCTGAGGCAAACATTGTTACTAATTTGGAAGTGTGAATTGTTTATTTCCTACAGCTGTGAGCCGAATATTTTTAATATACGCTTCGCTTTTCTTATTCCCTTGTATTCTTCTTCCTGGCTGGGGACTGGATTATCTCATTTGAAGTCGACACTAAAACATCTCCATTCACGATCCTACAGGTGCTGGCAGCTCCCTTGAACAAAGAACTCTTCAAACTTCAAATTACTTTTGCCACAATATTTATCATGAGAAATTTGATTTCCCTTTAGCTACTGTAGATGCAAAGAGAGAAATGAACTAGTAGGTGGAATATCTCATTTTGTATCCTGCAGGGAGATATGCCCTCACAGAGCTGTTCTGTCCAAGATCCACTCAAGAGTGTGTTTCTAATACAGACCTTATTGATTGAATTTTATTGGAATTTTCCAGGCAGCAGAATGGATCTGCTATTTATGCCTTTGGTTATTATTCTCAGTAAGTGACAGCCCAGACAGATACGTAATTCTGGATAAACGTGGGCTTAGATATATACATATATCATAAGGTGAAGTGTTCCATGTGTCTGGAAATACCACAAGGTCAGGTATTTGAATAAGCTACTTTCACCCACCTATTCTTACTGGCTCAACTCAGAGACAACCTTCAGACTTTCAAGTTCCTTCTGTTCTTGGACTTGGTCCAGGGTGAAAGAAGTTAAACTCTAGCCAGGGGTGTACTGACCAAAGCTAGCCTTTGCAGCAGCTTTTCATTTTTCCATGATTTCTAAGATCTCCAGGCCATCGCTAAGGGCATCTTATTAAACCATTAAATGCTGACAACATGGGGCTGCAATTCTGTGCTTTTCCTGATGCAGCTGTAACATCCTTGCCACCTGAACTGGAAACTGCACTTCTGTATTTCCCTTCTCATGCTAATCCCAGCCTTGGTAAGAACAACCCTGCCACCTTCCCTTGTGGCATCTGGGTTTGGTGGCCCAGACCCTCCTCACTCCCATTTGACCAGAGCCATACTGGAACAATTCCCGTGTTCTCTCTAGCAGCCCAGTACTGTGAGCACTGAACTCAGTGGGGCCATGGCATGGACAAAACAGGTGCTACCAAGGGAAACAGTGGCTTAGAGAGAAAACCCAACGCTTGAAACAAGGGATGAAATTCAGGCAGGACTATTCAGGCTTTCACATCCCCAACTCCTGCTTGCACGTAAAGGCAGCAACATGTGAGAAACCCTGTGCCCATAGCTCCTCGTTTGCTGAGGAGGTTCAAAATCTCTTGAAAATATGGGCAGCTCTTCCAAGGTGTCTCCACCAGGGAGTGCTTAGTCAAAGGAGGATTATTCTGACACACTGAACCTCCACTTAAGCCAAAGTCACCAATATGGGGACATGCAGCCAAAAAGGCAGAGGCCAGGAGCTGTGCAGCACCCTCCCGGCCATACCCCATGGTCCCCCCAGCCCTGCTCTCACCCCAAGAGCAGCCCCTGGGCGAGCTCATCGGTTTCTCCCGGCCGCAGTCCTACCTGATGAGTATGATGACAGATGGTGTCTGCGCCATGGCTCCAATCATGCTGCAAACGCACATCACGCAGAGGAATGTCAAGAAGGCCTCTTCGCAGCCGGGACTGGGGCATTTGCCGGGAACGACGGTGGCATTTTCAGCAGGGACCGAGGTGAGGCATGAACAGCCGCTGAGGTTCTGCAGAGGAGCAGAGGGGGTTCAGGAGGAGCCAGAGCTGCGGTCCCCACCTCCTGCCCTCTGTAATGAGGGTTCGCCAACAGCAAGTCTGGATCCTCTAATGGTCAATTAAGTAACTCCTAAGTGCTTCTTTGAGGGGGTTTGGGAAGGATTTCAGAAGCATGTCAGCTCTGATGCACACTTCCAGCAAGGGAACACAATCCCTTGGCTTGTTTCTTTTCTTCTGCTCCTTTCAAGTCTCTCCCATAAATGTCACCGCGACAAAATTATTACCGAGTTATACCCCTTTGGAGGAGAATAAAGAAACGATCTGCGTCCCTGCGACAAGGAAGATCTCCCAATTACAGTTCCAATTACTTTCTTATTTACCTCCGTCCTCTTGGCTGTTGCAATTAAACGGGAGTAGATTAAAAGCAGGTAAATCTGCAGCCCTGTTGTTGGCTGTGGGTTTGGTGCTTGCTTCCAGCATCCTGAATCCCGGGAAGAAGCCACCCATGACGGGTGCTGCGGCTCACCAAGAGCTGAACTATCACAGTTCGGTGGCACAGACACTGCTGGACTCAAGTGCACTACGGGGCTAATAAATGACATCTGGTTCAGAGGGATTTGTGTTGAGCTAAAAGCTGAAGTCAGGAGAGATAAACTTTATCAATACGTGATCAGGAGGGAGAAATGACTGCATTTTCCTTTGATCTCTCCAGCAAGTGCAGGATGTGAAAAGCAGCTTTGTTTGCCAGTCACAGATTTAGGGATTTTTTTTTTTTTCCTTATTTTCCAATTTGCCCTCCTGAATTTCTGAGTGGGGGATGTCAGTGCAATTAGGGCACACAATACTACCAAGAAATCCCTTAACGAATAGAGAAATGATCATAAATGATTCATGGCTTGTCTTCATCAGCCCACTGGGTTTGCAGGTCACATGTTTGTAAGAGGAGTAACATCATAAAATAAAACATATTGAAAAACAGCTAAATCTCCTCCCCTTCCCCTCCACCATGTTCAAGCAGAAATTCTTTTGCTTTTCTGCTGGGATTCCCTTAGGACCATGCAAAAGCGCACTTTCTGGTTCAGTTCCTCCAAAGAGAAGGATCTGCAGGGATACTACTCCAGCCTTTCTGACACCACTCTCTTTCTTCTGCACAGAAGTTAAATGATTTTCTTCCAAATAAGCACACAGAGGGCAAGAGAGACCGCAGTGCAGAACTCCAGGAGAGCTGGAGTAGATGTACAGGTGCCTTTCTGGCTGGCAAGCAATAATTAACAAATCCCTGAGCTGTGAGTTAGGAGCTGCCACCTGAAGGTTTTGAGATGTGACAATTAGCACCACGGCAGCGGTGTTTGCACAGACACAACAGGACTTCGCAGTTCCTGGCTCTTACTGCAGCGCATTGCTAGCAACCAGCCTGGACACAGCCCTGTGAATTAAAACCCATCTCAGTCCAAGAAAGTACTTAATGGCACTGAAATATCCTGGGACAACATTCCCCTCACAGCAAATGCACAGAACTGGATGCTTATTTCCCATGGAAAGAAAGTACTCATTTCTGGCAATGGTGGGGGAGATTCTTGTCTTTCTGTGACTATTTTACAAACCACAAGGCAGGTCCCGACCTCCACTGCCTGAAAATTTGCCCCTCAATACATTTTTTTGACCATTTTGCACCAAGGTGCTAGCCCAAAGCAGCCTGAGTAGTTTGTACCAACTCTATCTGCTTGCTTAGTGCTGCGCCTCATCCTTACCAGGGAAATCTTTGATCTTTTATTACTGATGCGCTATACCACTCACAGACATCAAACAAGGAAACATCAAAGATGGAGTTTTACCTTTGTCCTGTGAAGAGGCAACTTTTTGCTGCCCGTGCCAAATTGCTATAGATTCCCTTGTCTGCAACCCCACCACGTTCAGCCACACACTAGCACAGCCTTCCGCTGCCCAGCAGCTCGCGCACCCAGATTTTCTGTGTGCATGTGAAGCTGCAGATGCAGTATTTGCACCTTTCACAGGATCCTGAGTTTGGGGGACTTATCTATGCAGATTATTCATGTTTTTAATTCCTCTTTTTAAAGTCTGGCTCTGACAGGGAAGGGACAGGCTGGTAGTTCAGTGCTGAGATGCCAGCACGATAATGCCAGGCTGGAATTCAGGTGTCTCCAGCCAAAACAGACACTGAAAAAAGCAATGGCATCAAACAAGATGCAAAGTCAAAGGCTTAGTAAGCAAAGTCACTCTTAGGAATGGCTTGAAAGAGAAATCCCTGAGGGTGCCAGAGCTCTCCCTAGGAGCACCAGTACTCCTATGGCTTTTTGGATAGGTGCACCTCTGCAACCAGCTCAGTTAGGGAGAAGAAATGAAAAAAAACCCCAACAATTAACTGAGCTACACATTGCTTTTAGAAACTGTTCACAGAGGAAAAGCGCAGAGAGGCAGTCAGAAATGTCCAACGCAGTAAAGTTAAATAAAGCATTCAGAGAATTTTATGTCCCAGTAAAAAGCAACTCAAGCAACTCTTGGCTCATCATAAGCATATAACATTCACAAGACCTTCTAGACAGGTCATTACCTGGATTATGGGTTTAAAACCCGGTTTGGTAATGTGGCTTTGCCTCAGGGCCATTGCATAGCCAAACTGGTCCATAATTCTCAGTAATGCCCTTTTCCAAAGGATGCTATTGCTTCACTAATTTGTGTTCAAAACATTACTGCAAAAAACCCCACAAAGCAAAGCGAAGAAAAGAACCCTAAGATGGTAATGAAAAGGCAAAATAAGAAAGAACAAGAAAGACAGAGAATGAGGGAGAGTGAGGTTTTTGCTCAGAGGTTTGCTCTTGCAGAACATGAGGTCAGGCAGCTGCAGACTGAAGGGGCAGAGCTGAATTTTCATTACTGTGTTCCCTCCAGAGAAGCCAGAGCTTTGCCCTGAATCACACAGCGAGGAAGTCACTCCTACACTCCAGCCAAGGACTGCACTGGGTGTGTTCTTGCTAACGGCTCAGTGAACCTGTGACACACTATTCTGCGTGCCTTGTACAGGCTAGCTTCCTGCTAAAACGATGGTGTTGCTGTCCCAGGTGTTGACTTGTCCCTTGTTGGGAGGAGGAGGCGAGCAGGAGGTAACTCCAGGTGTTCAAGGCCAGGCTGGATGAGGCTTTGAGCAACCTGGGCTAGTGGGAGGTGTCCCTGCCCATGGCAGGGGGTTGGAACCAGACGAGCTTTAAGGTCCCTTCCAACCCAAACCACTCTGTGATTCTATGTCTCCTCAAAAGGAAGGATGAAGCCACTGAGGGATAATTGCATGTGGTGAGGACTGATGTCCCTACAACCGTGAACCGTCACTGCAAGCAGGTTGACCTCCCATGGGCTCCACACAGGCAGCATAGCGGTGGTCACCATGCCTGGAAAGGGCAGGGAGCAAGGACCACAGGAAGCCCACCAGTTCCCACCCATGGGAGTGGCACGCACTCATTTTCAGTGTAATCCAGAAGACATTAATGTTTCAGCAGCAAAAAATGGAAAAGCAGGCTTTTAAGAGATTGTTAAAAATTCCCCACATCTTCTTTACACAGAGATAGCTTGGTCTTTAAGAGTTTTCTAAAGGAAAGAAACTCTTAGATACAGAGAAGTGAAAAATACAGAATGGCTTTGGATGGAGTCTCTGCTCCCTTGACAACTGCTCTTGCCACTGCCTCAGAGCAAAGCAGGGAAAGAGAGAGAAGTAAGAGTGGAAGGAAAGCTTAAACAAGGGTGAGTAAAACCAGGATCTGGTCATATGTGTCTAGGAACCAGACTCAGGGAAAGAGCAAGAGGAAAAAGAATAAAAGGATTGGGTAAAGAAAACACAGGCAGGTGGAGAAGCATGGAGACGGGGAGCAGCAGGAGAAAAAAGAAGCTGGTCCCCCAGCCTGGGCTAGCAAGCTGTCACGGAGGATCTGGGTTCTCCGATCTCCTCTTGTGTTCCTCTGCTGAGGAGAAAGCCCAGAGGAGGAGAAGGAGGATGGGAAATGCCATCCTGCTCTGGGGGTGACCCTGGCAGAGCAAGCAGGCATTTATGGGATGGAGTGAAAAACAAGAGCGGCTCAGGGCCATCTGAGGTGTGAGGTTAGCTTTTGGGGGTGTAACCATGCTGGCTGTGAACGAGCAACTCTACCAGACACGCACTAACCTCACACACTTGTGCTCACAGAACTGTTCCTACAGGTCCCAGGGAATGGCCACTCACCGTGCTGCTGCAGCCAGCAAAGCAGGCAGATAAGTACGTGACCCCGTCTGCCCCACAGACTGGAGTGAAGGAATCAGTTTGGCATTCACAGTTGTTATTGCAGGGGGAATATGGGTCCAGAGATGAGGTTGGAGTTGAGCTGTAAGAGAACAGAAAGAGACATTATATCACCCATGAGTGAATGATATCAGCCTGCTTTTCCAATCAGTGCCACACAAAGATGGCTTTGAACAGGGGTAGTTAAGGCAAAAAAGTTACAAAAAGCAGTGGGCAGGCTAGCTGGGTTCCAGCTTTAAGAAATCTAGGCTACACCCTCTCCTTGGGGACAGAAACGCCATGGCCACCATCCCTCTGCAACAAGGAATTTAATGGGAGGCTTGGGCTGCCTTGTTACCCCAACAAGACGCCTCAAGGAAATGCTGCGGGAGATCGTTCTGTATTTTTCTAGAACAGTAACCATGAGGAGCTGAGAGCCTGAAGTTGTCATCTTCTAGAGTTGCCACTGCATACTGAGAAGCACGATAAAAGACAATACAGAATAACTCTCTCCAAGTCCTGTGAATGCTAAAGGGCACCATGTGCCTCATTTCTCCCATCAAAATGGGCCTGGAGCTGTGCATACTGTCTCCTCATCATATCTGAATTTCCAAGCATCTAAAACTCGGTTCTACAAATTCCCCTCAGGCACTTAAATAAATATACTGCCTTCTATATTGCTTGTTCTATATGGTTGTCTAAGGGCCAGCACTGCCTGAAGGCTGCCTGTGGAGGACAAAAACATGTCATTTGTGTTGGTATGGCTGTGTGAGACCCCAAAACTCTCGGGACTCACTTGTTTCCATAGGGAACAGTAACTCCTGCCACAGGTCCTGTGTCGCATCCCAGGAACAGGAAAGACACGTAGCAAGCTGTGGACACCAGGTTCACCAGCATGGCCATTCTGATGGCTCCCAGAGCAGACAGGCTGAGCTTCTTCACCAAGAGACCACCCAGGAATATGCCCAGACACGCACATGGGATTGCCGTCATCCCTGCAAGAGGAAAAATCAGTTAGTCAAATGTGAGTAAGGTTCATCAAACCACACTACCCCAGTTTTTTACTTTCCAGCAGAGAGGTCTCTGCACTATCATGGGGAAACCTTGTAATGACCAACTGCTGGAGTAGCACCACGCTGGGGTTGCCTAAAAAGAGAAGAATGGATGCAAAGGGGTATGCTGCAGTGCAGAGGAACCACAATCTTCTTCCAGTTCTTGTCCATATTGGAGTCAGATGCCAAAATTACAGAGAGTGGCCCACTCTAACCTAAGCAGCAGCATCCCTAATGCTTCCTGCAGACAAAGTCAAGAATTTGCCCAGGTGTCTAGAGGCTTTGCATGAGCCCTGCTTGGTACACTTCACAGCAGTCTGATCTTCAGAGACAGGCAACAGTCACATTTGAAAATAGGAATTAAAATTCACCAATTAGTTCCTCTGGTGCTGGAGGAGTCAAGACTGACTGCAGGAGACAGTTTCTTTTGGTGAACCAGGCCAAACCCAAAAGATATCAATGAGTTCAATTGGAAAAAAAATAACTGTCAGGAGAGCAGCTTGCAAGCTCCTTATTTTGATATTAAGATCCATCCATTTCACAACGTCCCAGTTTTTGACAGATCACTGCCAGCCGCCCATCTGGTGAGCTGCGGTTGCAGCTCATCCAAGATCACCTCCCAGGTATCTCAATCAGGTGCTGCAGAGAGAAAGGCTGTCATAAACAAATCGCTGGGCCTGCTTGGGAATGAGCAGCAGGAGAAAATAAATGAAGATCCTGCCTGTGCATCAGTGTCCTGACAGGGAATGAGTGAACATTGAGAAATATATATATATGAGAAACTGCAGCAGCATAGTGTAGTCAGAGAGAAGGGAAAACAACTGAGCTGCACTAGCTCAGCTGCTGGAACTGCTGATTGCAATCCCATCATTTCCAGTGCAATGGGAAAAGAGGGAGTAGCAGGAGAAACTGGGCTTCCTAACCCAAACAGAGATGGGCTGGAGAACTCTGGGATAGCTGAACCATGAGACAAGCAGTTTGATGGGCAGCTGTGTTGCTCGGCAAAGCAACTAGCAGTTACAGGCAACCAAATGGCCCAGCTTGGCTGGATTTGGTGGCCCCTGTGGTTACTCACCCAGGAGCTGGTTGGCAGACGAGGTGGTGAGGTTGAACTGCTGCTCCAGGTACTTCCCCAGGAAGGCGGCAAAGCCAGCCACCACTGCGATCTCCATGCAGGCTGCCAGGATGATACAGGTGAAGACAGGATTGGAGAGCAAATGCTTAGTTACTTTGGGGATCACTAGAAGAGAGGAAAAAGGGAGACGTGAAGGGTGAGTGTCAGGAGGATGGAGCCAGGCTCTTCTCTGTGACATCCAGTGATAGGACAAGGGGCAATGGGTTCAAGCTGGAACACAGGAGGTTCCACTTGAATATGAGAAAAAACTTCTTTACAGTGAGGGTGACAGAGCACTGGAACAGGCTGCCCAGAGAGGTTGTGGAGTCTCCTTCTCTGGAGACATTCAAAGCCCGCCTGGATGCGTTCCTGTGTGATCTGATCTAGGTGTTCCTGCTCCGGCAGGGGGATTGGACTGGATAATCTTTCGAGGTCCCTTCCAATCCCTAACATTCTGTGATTCTGTGTTTTTGTGTAGGTTCTTCTCAAAGTGCTGGAGGTGCCTTGCTGCTCTCCTGCAGGACAAACCCACCTCAAACCAGGAGTAATTTTCTATTCTGCACAGACAAGCTGGATGAAATGTAGCAACACCAGAACAAAGTGAAACACCAGAACAGTGTCATCTAAAGATTCAGATACAAGGAGGATGCAAAAAGAAATTGCCTGTCATTATGTTTACATCTTACAGATGATTCTGAAATTCTAAAGGATCTGTGTTTTCCAATACTGCTTTTGTTTTCCCCATAGGGAAGTCAATCAAAGCCTAGTGTTCTTTCTCCTCCTTCTTTCTCTGCCGGCTCCCCATGCACAACGCTGAGCCAGCCGATGGGTGTCACAAGTGCTAGACACAGCACCACACAAATTCTTGCAAGCTTTCAGACACAAGCTAACCCAGCTCACACACTTGGCCTTTCCTTCTCATACCATCCACATTTCCTTCCTTTTCTTATTCCCATGTAACGCTGGCTCACTTGCTGAGGGAGTTACCCTCAGGCATAAGGGACCTCATGCCTGAGACAGGTATGTTTAGCCTGTGTGTTCCCATCAGCCAGAGCTTCACCAGCCAAGCAATGCCTTCTGTGCGGACCCCACCAGCCTTGGTGGCTGCAAGGGTGAAGGAGGACATGCTGAGCTATTCGCTGGGTAAGATGCACACACACTTGGTTTAGTTTCATGATCCCTTGGCTCCTCCCTCCCGAATCATTAGCGTCCGGAGCCCTCTTCTCCAAGCCCATCTCTGTTTCCGATAACCAAACACGAGTTACCTTACAAAGGGAAATCTGGCTAATGAATCAGATAGCACATTTTCTACTTCAGCGAACATTTTAATTATTGCCGAGATAACACAGCTTGAAGAGGAGAGCATCCCAGTACAGAAGAGAGGCTTGCTTTGTCTCAATACCTGATGACTAATTTCTCCCTGAATTAAATGTGAAAATCATTAAGTTTGAAAATTACCTCGCCGAAGTGGAGTGAAGCCTCAATGGGCCCCTATTTGCATTTTGAAAATCCATCCCCCACATCCCCTATGGTATACCAGAGTCAGGAGATCACAGATTTCTCTGGTGTTGGCTTCTGTTTTCCCTTAGGGCTTTTTTTTGGTGCAAAATCTAATTGCACTGGCCTCAGCAAATAAATGCACAGCTCTTTGTCAAGGCTCTGCTTAGGTCCCCTTGGTTCTTTCTCTGAGGGGGAAAAAAAAAGGGTTATAATTAGGTTTGATCCAACCTTTTTGGAAGGGGCCACTCCACAGTTTCTGGTCTCTTTATATCACAAATCTTTTTTCATGCTGTATAAAATTCTTGCTTCCTGAGGATTTGCTGAACATAATGAAGGTGCAGGAGGCATAGTATTTTTTAGTAGAATGGGGGGAAAAAAAATACCGTGAGGGAAGAATGGGGGTAGAGGCATTCAGATGTGGATAGATCTCAGAAGCCACCTGCTGCCTCCTTCAGTTCTTTGGTGGCCACCTACAGATTTCCCCTTCTTGCCAGGAAAAGGAGGGAAAATGCAAAGGTGCACTTGGCAGCGCTGAGCTTGAAAAGCCATATTTAAGGTATTAATGCCTGTTGTGCCTCTGGAGTTCAGTTTGTTCGAGATTAATGGATTCCTCGAGATATAGCTTTGTGCCAATTTAAATGCAAAGACACAAAGGTCTACCTCTAACTTTATCCACCAAATAATGACAGCCTGTCTTTTGCAGGAGTGAGCTAAAGATCACGGACATTTATTTCTGAAGTTGGCAAGGCTGGTACCCAACCATCATGCATTACTGAGGTCAAAATCCATCCGTTGTACTAGGGGATGGACAGCAAGGATTTCGCAGAGTTATTACACCATCTCACACAAGAGAGGAGGCCCTTGTGACTGTCTTGCCTGGAAGTGTTGGGCTACGAGTCCCATCACTTCATCATTGCTTCTCCTCCTTGTGCGTCTGGGTGTGAGTTTTCTGGGACAGATCCTGTCCTCCATGGCATGTTTGACCACCGCCTACTGCAACAGGGCTCTGTACAGGCTGGAGGGTATGGCACAAAACCCAGTGCAAAGAGCTCAGAGGCAACGCAGGCAATGCCTGGCACCATCCACCATCTCCTCAGCCAGGGCTAGCTTGTTCCCTTTCATTTTCTAAGGAAAATGACAGGAGGCTCCCCATAGAAATGAATATCCTTTCATCTTGCTACTGCCATCCGTTGAGATGAATCATTTGACACCTGCTGCTGCCTTATCTGTCTCAGTTCTTGGGGTGAAATACCTCTGGGAACAAGATTAAAAGTCAGCAGTAAAGTTTAAAAATCTCTCAATAGAATATAGAGTGACGTGCTTTCAGCTGTCTAGCACATGGTGCTGGGTACGAGGAGGGAATGGAAAATGTCTGATGGGGGACAGTAAAGCCCTGGGGAGCACAAGAGCTAAGCATGGTGCATCCTCACTGGAGATGATCCCAGCAGAGTCACGAGAAATGTTACCCTGTGCCTTGTTGGCCCAAATGTTAGCTGAACGCTTTGTAGCAGCTCTTTGGAGCTATAAACCTGAAGTTGAAGTCCATTCACCAAATGGGAAAAGGGAAAGGGCTTTTAGATTCAAAAGAGTCTCAAAAATCTTCTTGGAGAACCCATGAGCTGTATCAGACTCATCCTCCCACGCTCAGAAGGACCATCTCATTGAACATCCTTATCCCAATGCACCCAACATGCTACAGAAATGACGGCAGAAAAGCCATTCTCATTGCCATGGCAAGATACACTGAGAAGAACAAGAAACTTCATCCTCTTTTCACTGCTTTAGTACACCATCCATGTGCAGCGTTGGTCATAGGATCATTCACAGGTTGGAAAGGATGCAGGAGGATGTCTCAAAGCTCTCCAACACCCCTGCTAATCCCTCAACTTTCTACCTTTTTAACACCCCAAGCAACACCCATCCCAAGGCACAGAGCATCTTCCTTATCTCCTGCTATGGGGCCAGCTTTGGGTGATAGGTCGCAGGGTTGACAACAAGCCATTTATGTACACCAAGTAGCTGTGATTTGTCACTAAACATCGGGGAGTACCAGGGATAATTGGCAACCTCATTACATGAGGTTTAACTACTCTCCAGAAACGACAAACTATAATCATCACGTTGGTGCTTGAAATGAATTGTTTGGAACATTACAATCACAAAGGCCCCTTTTTCCAGTTGGAGCACCCTACAGAGACATGTTTTCAATTTGCAGTAAAGATGAGGAACATAGAAAGCAAAGTAATAAATTAGAGGGAGGCTTGCAGCCCAGTCCACCTAGGACAGTGTGGTGAGGGAATGGCAAAATACAGCGTTGAGCCAAAATACTGCTTTCTAACAGCGGTGTAGGCAGCAAGTCTCAGATCCGGTTAGAAAACAAAAGGCAAAATCCTCACCCAGCTTGAGGAATAAGGGGCGAAGAAAATAGTGTAGGCAGCAAGAAGTAAGTATCTCCTGGAAAGAGGCAGCTCTTATAAAAGAGGAGATGGAGTAAGGAAGAGGCACTGAAGATATCTCACGTGAGTTTAATACGCTGAAGTCCACGTGGCCTTAGCAAAATCAGTATCACAAAGGATGTGAAGGAAAAGGATGATACCTACGTCAAAAAGGCTTCAACAGATATGAGCTTGAAGCAACAGTAACGTTCTCATGCATGGAAAGAAGGTCCTTCTAGTCTACCACCTTGCCTCCAGCAACTGTTTTTGCTTGACTTCAGAAGGGGACATAAACCTCCCTCACCCATGTCACGGAGGTCAGGGCATGGCACAGCATCTTCTCAGAGACGGATGCGCTCTGCCTGACCTCCACCGCTCCTCAGTGTCCGCCCTGAAGCATGCGGGCTGAAGGCCTGAATTAATCAAAGCTTCTGATAACAAGGATGCTGTCTTTGAAATGGCCAAGAACCTGCCAACAAAGCCTGCATCCTCATGAAATCTCAGCTGAAGGAAACTTGGAGACTTGACAGGACCTGATGTGGGGCCTTTTTTGATCACCTGCTGTCCCCCTACTCAAGAGTAAGATTTCTCAGCAAGCCCTTTAGACGCTGGTAGCGAGCCAAGACCCAAAACCAAAAAGACATTAAGGTCTTGGTACTTGTCTGGATCTGGGCCAAAGACTCACTGCTCTGGCCATGAACGAAGGTACAGATGGAGCCTCTTCCAAAAGGTTGCCACTATCGCCCGTTAGAGCCATGAGTTCAAACCAGCTTGTGTTAGACATGAATACTGTGCAATCCTACAGACTGACACTGAGGACTACAGGTCCGGGACCCCCCCCACACAGCTGGGAGCTTCTGGCTCCATGGTACATGTCTGTTCCCCAAGACCACTTTTGGGGAGAGAAATCAAGGATTCAGAGCAGCTCCCTCTCTAGGTATTCAGCAGATTGGTACCCAGAGCAGGAAGGAACTGCACAGAAGACAAGACAGCTGTCAGCTGTACATCCCAGCTCTCCTACGCTCTTGGAAATGAAGCTGGACAGAAGCCAAAATGTTTCCAAATCTAGGGAATTTGCAATTTCAAAATTCATTTAATTCCACTGTGAGTTTTCTTTTAATTCCTTGTGAATGAGCTTCTCTCTCCAAACCTGAAGGATTCCATATCAATTTCAATCCTTTTAGGTTTTTAATCTCTCTCGCTAGACAGACAGGCAGAATGTAATGAATTTCTTGTTTAAATCATTGCAAAACAAAACACATTTAGAGCAGAATGTTTCAGGGGTGTTAAAGATAAAGACAAGGAAGCATTCTGAAACCAAATTTCATCAGAACTTACCACTCAATTCAGTAGAAGTGATATTTCCGTATGAAAAAATAAATATTCTAACAAAATATTTCCAAGCACGTCCTGGAGCAGGCGGTAGGTTAGAGGCAGCATGTTAGCCCCGAGTGAGCGGGCAGACATGAGCAGAGGGCACAGTTGCCCTGACACAGCCGAGCATCATCTCTAGCCCCAAACAGCAGAGAGGTCCCGAAAGCAGAGCAGAGGTAGGAAAACGAAGCTGTGCCCCTAGGACGGCAAAGATTGCCACAGCCCACAAATGAATGGCTTTCACAGACCAGACAGAGAGCACAGGGTTGGAACAATCTTGCCAGGTGGCCAGCCGTGAGCAAAGAGCAATGGCAGCATTTATCCATCCTCTCCCTGCTATTAATCCTCCACTTCCCTGTGCTCCCAAATGGATTTGCGTTGCTCAACTGAAATACTAATCAGGTAAAGCAGTGTAACATCCATATGCCAGTTTAGCAATGCCAAGCACCTCCCAGGACTGTCCCAAAGCTTTCTTGCCTGAGCCACCATGCCCATGTGCAGAGCTGCTGCGGCAGCCACCGGCCGCCTCTGCTGCCTTTGATTGCCTCTTCACCTTGTGCTGTTCGAAGGCACCGTTTTCATTTCAAACTCAAATCTCCTCTTAAGATTGCTTCTTCTCCCAGCATGAAAATATCCCACAAGAAGAGACGCTGGGGCTTCCCAAAAGTTAGGCTCTCCCTCTTGTTTAATCTTGGTAGGGATGTAAAAGACTTTCTGACACTTTGAGCAGGTTGCTTTAATATTAGTCCTAGCTTTTCTGCATGCTAAGGCTAGAGAAAGCCAAGGAATCTCACCCAGCCCTGCATCTCTCTGTCTTTCAGCAGATCCTGTAGTGTCTGGAGCATCCTCCCACATGCCAGCCATGCCACGTCAAGAGCTGACAGCCGTGACCCAGCTGGGAGCATGTCTCCAACTGACACCATCGCCCCTCTTCCTCTCCGCCGTGTCATGCTGTGACTTGCGGCAGTCACTGCAAGGCTTTAAAAAAATCAACTAAAAAATCATCAAACCCCATCAACAGCCAAAAAAGAGACCCAGTTAAGCCTCCAACGATGCACTGTTGATACACAGTGTGTTTGCACAATCAGTTCAGACAAACAACTCTTCCTCCCCAGGCTGCGCACAGGAGATGGACAATGAACACCTCCATGCAGGGGTGGATACACAGCTGGCACACATGTGCCCAGGACTGAGCTGCAGAGACAAGACTTGCTAAAAACAAGTCAGAGTTACGGCCACACAAATCCCCATGAGCATTTCCACCCCCAGCTCCATGTACAGGTCCACCCTCCGCTGTTCACCTTTACAAATACACGCAAACCCCAAAGCCCATAATACTAATGACTATGCACACACATTATATTTTTAACCTCTGGATATAATTACCAGTCCTTTTTATCCTAAGAAAAAGGCTAAAAACTCTAACTTTCCCCAAAGGAAACTATACAATCAACAAATAAATTAGGAATTTTTCAGCTGCTGGATAAATAATGTATATACACACGAAGATTCAACCTATCACCTTAAACACCGCCCATCAGAAATGAGTGAGGTACATTCACCTTCCCTTGTGGTCCGGGTCTGAACATCTCCTCCAGACGGGCACTGGAGCACACACGACTCTTGACCATGTTCTGACTGTGACAATAGCGGCAAGGGACTTGAAAGGAGATGTCAGCTACCAACACTGTGTTGTCTGTGACAGCCTCAAAGGTATAACTAAAAAGGTCATTCCCTGTCTTATTTGATGTGATGTAAATTGTATTTCAAAGTCTATCTACAAAGAGACTTCTGGAATACCGACTGATCCGAAATGGGGTTACATGCAACGTGGAGGCTAACGTGGAAGGCTGTGGTACCTCCTGATGTAATCAATACATATGGAGGTGGCAGTTTAATTTCTCCACTTCAATAAGTAAGATGCTCTAGGAACGTCCCATGGCCTCTATGTGCAAGAAACTCAGCTTGCTCTGCACCATCCTCGGGCAGAACTGCTGTCCCTCCATACAGTAGGGATATGCCACATTCTTTCATTTTTCTGTATGAAAATTCCAGTGCCCATTCCAAAAACTCAGTGGTCAGAAGCAGATGCTCTGATGAGTCCACCACAAAAGCCACAGAATTATCCAGATGTATGTACCCTGGGAAAAGCCCATTTCCTCAAACTTGAGAAAATCCTTGCAAGGATGAAAGAATGAAGAAATGAATTTTACTGACAAATATTCAATTTTCCCCTTACCTTTATTTTGAATTTTATCATCAAGTCAAAATTTCACATCTTTGACCTTCCCTTAATGAACAACCACATGAACTATTCAAGGCATTTTTATATTTAAGAAAACACTTTTTTTCCCCAAAGTCTCTTTTTCCTTCCAACCCACACCTCAGTCAACTCCCAATTAAGGCAACTGCACAGGGGCGAAAGTGATTTTATCCTCATTTGTCTAAATGCACGAGGCAGTAATAAAACCCACTCTGCCAATGTGACAGAGGGTGGGAAGCAACCACCAGTACTACAGAACCACGCTCTCAGATGATTTCCAGTGCAGCCTACAGAAGGGATTCTGCCCACACTCTCCCACAAAATGCTGGATCCTCAGCTGACCTTAATCAGAGCCAGGTCCATTTCCATCGCTGCAGGACACGACATTTTCTACTCTGATTTGCTACAAGCCATGCTCTGCCCTGCCACTTTGCTGCTATTCTGGGCTGGTATCTACCTCTTTCACATCCCAGTTTAAGAGCTGCGGTGGTGCCCAGCACTCATTGCTTTGTATCTGGGATTGCACTAAGCTGCAGCTCAGATGCTGGGAGCTCCCAGTTTCTTTTAACCACCCTTGCTGGCTCACTCTCCATTTCGGGAGGGAGAGCGGAACAGGACAGTAGACTGGAGAGAAGTTCACAAATTGCTTTGGCAACTGTGTTCTTCTTTGGGTTTTTTATCAACTCTACAGAACTGTCGTGCATTTCTGAAGCTTTGTAGTTTTAAAAAAACCCCAAACCTTTCAAGTGGAACAAAGTCTCCCTTAAA
Source organism: Syrrhaptes paradoxus (assembly GCA_013400615.1). Classification (NCBI taxonomy): domain Eukaryota; kingdom Metazoa; phylum Chordata; class Aves; order Pterocliformes; family Pteroclidae; genus Syrrhaptes; species Syrrhaptes paradoxus. The sequence continues at coordinate 295,574 of VZTO01027889.1, forward strand.
ACGAGGACAATGCCAGAGATAATTAGAAGCTAGGGACTGAAATTTCAGGATACTAAGGTTTTTTGGCGGGATTTTTTTCGGCGTAGAGGTAGATAGCCCAAATCAGAGACTAATTATAAACCCAACCAGCTGTTAACCTGTTCCTGACTCTCTCAGAAAACATGACAAGAGCCAGCATCTCACCTCGCAGCTGCTGGAAGCAGCTCGTGCTGCTCTCCCCATCGAGTGCGTGCCGCAGGACCCCGTTGCTCGGCTTGGGTCTCTCGTAGTCCCTCTCGGGAAGCATGGCTTGCTCACTCTCCCCGGCGTGATCCGTCCGTGGGGGCAAGGACTGCGGGAACCCGAACATCGGCAGGGACGAGAAGAATAGTAAGGCACCACACAGCAGGAAGCCTCCCCACCATGCACCGATCCACCGAGGGTCATCCGGGGTTATGTCCAGCTTACCTGCGAGGGCACACACACACGTCAGTGGCTTGGCTGTGGGGACGGGACAGTGTTAATGATCGATCCTGTAGGCTGGAAGGTGGTTGCTGGGGGCTTTGTTGGCTGGTAATGGGCTCCCACAGACAAGGTGGGGACTTTGTGTGCATCCCACACCCATCCCATGAGAGCCACCATTGCACGATCATAGAGTCATAGAATAGTTTGGGCTGGAATGGACCATAAAGATCATCTAGTCCCAACCCCCTGCCATGGGCAGAGACACCTTCCACTAGACTAGGTTTCTCAAAAATGACCTCCACAACCAAGAGATCCTTAGGACAAGCAAACCATCATCTTATCTAGATGGCACGTCCAGCTTCTGCAACACCCTGTCATCAGAGCTTCTCTCCAGTGCCTTTGGCTCTGCCAGCTCCAGGAAGTGGCCACGTACCAATCAGCGTTCCCTGAGGTTTTGGACATCACTGTCCCAGCATGTCAAACGTGCACATGCAGCTGACATACCTACTAGCCCAAAGACCCACATGGAGAAGCAGCAGCATAGACAAGGACATTGCATCTCTGTCCCAGCTTACCCTTCTTTTCCAGGTCAATGTTCTCCCTGCTTTGAATTCACAGCCCTTTGCAGCAAAGGAGAGATGAGCATTTAGGGCTTTATGGGCACCTGTGACTATGTGGAGGATAAAAAAGCCCTCAATATTGGAAGAGAAACCCTCTCACTGCATCAAATGGGCTCAGAAAGGTAGAGAAATCATCAGAAAATGAAGAAAAGCCAAGTAAAAGGCAAGAGTATCCTACAGGCCATCACTCAGCGGAGATAAGGAAAAAGAAGTCTCTGGAGTCAGTTTGGGGGAATAAAAATAAGCAGCAGGAGAGAACAACCTGCACTCCTAACAGCTGCCTCGTGGTCACAGTCGCTGGGCACACCGGTGGAGGGTGCCCAGCGCCAGGGCTGACTCTCGGGGGAGACCTGGGTCCACGTGGTTGGAATAACAAGCTCCTCTGTTCGCAACGCCTGGTTACCGCCACAGTGAAAATATGTCTCAAGTGAGGCAATCAAGTCGTCTCTCAAGCTGAGACTGAAGGAAACTCTTTTGCCCTTAGGGAAAATAGCATGTAGCTCTCCAATATATATAAAGTTTGAAAAATAATGCTTTGGAGGGACTGGATTCTTCTGCTGTTATTTCCTCCTACCTGAAAGGCATTTTTTCCAGGCTCTTGGGAACACAGCCATGTGAAGAACCACATAAACCAAGGTCTTCTACACATCCCCTTCCTAAAACAGGTCCTGTACAGAGGGCTGTGCAGCAGCGTGCCCTGGCACCCTGCACCTCCTGCTTGAAATGGGGACGGGGAGCAGGACAGGGCTCAGCCCTCTGGTGCTCCATCTCCTTGCACCATCCTGAGCTGCAAGGCAGAGCCAGCTGCAACACGGAAACTCTTTCCCATACAAGAATACAAGAAGGCCATGCGTGTCCCAGCCTTCACATGACAGCGATGGACCATGGCCAAAGCTAGACGGACCTGGAAATCGCTGTACCCTCTCTGTGACCTGCTGAGCCACTGCCCCACCAGACTTCTCAGCAATAATGGTTCACTGTTCTCCTCCATGGCTCCATATTTGTCTGGAGCTTTTGGAGCTGCAAATATGGAGTAACTCCTTGCATTAAAAATGGCCAGGTCACGTCAATTTAACTTTTTAGTTAGGCCAGCATCTTGTCTCTGATGGGAACCAGCTGCAGACGCCCAGAAAGTCCACAAGAATAAAGTCACCATATTCCTGACATTATTCTTGTGATTTGTGTCTTGGAGTTCATTTTTTAGTGTCGTGTTCATTTTTTCTTCTATCAACTAATCCAACTGGTTCTGAACCCATTTGTAAACTTTTAACACCCTGCAGTGAGGAGTTCCACAGCTTTACCTACTGGGAGATGAAATGTCTTCTTCTACACACTCAAATTTTGGAGCAAATCATACTTCATGGTCAAATATGTAACAAGGTTCAAACAAGCTGCTCTGCATAGAGGATCAAGTGAGTCTTTGGCACATCTTTGCTAAAGCCAAGCAATGAAAAGGGGCCATGCAGTGTTGGACCAAGCTGCAGCTAGAAGACTCAGCCATCAAGAGATATACTGCGTTTCTGATCATTTGATATTATTTAGATTTCTTCAGCTACCATGAAAGGGCAATAGCACTTTTCCAGATTTGCACAATTCTGTTCCAAGTCCTACAAGGTTCAACTCCATCCAAACGCATCCTGTGAAGGTGTATTTGCAACATCACAGAACTGGAATGCACCCTCAAAGGGGACAACACCCCTGCAGCAGGATGAGAACCTGTGGGATCAGATAGAGCTAAAAACTGTAGAAAAAGCATCTGAATAACTGAAGGAAAAGAATGAAACATCAAGTTTGCAGGTTATAGACAAAGGGCTTGGGGAAGAGCGGAGAACAGCCTGTCAGACATTGCCCTCTAACGGCAAAGAACACATAGCGCAGATAGCAAAAAATGCAGATTTTTTCTTAATGAACAAAAAGACAAATTTGCAAACAATTTGCTTTAATCCAAGTGCAGAGTCAAGGTGAGCAATAATTAGCACTTCTTTGGGAAAAAGCAATAATGCTGTGGGATTGAACCTGTCCCTCCAAACAGGGTCATTCACATATGGTGCCAGGCATGGGTCTTACTGGTGTTCCTCCAGCAGAGCCTGGACAGTCCTCTCAGGTCTCATGGATGGCAGTTCTTTGAATTTCATCCTGTGCTCTGGACACAGCTCCCCTGGCTGAGACTATGTCCACGGCTAGNGTGAGCATGAACATTTTTGCCCTGCTGATAGAACATTAAACACACTTCATCTGAAACCAAACCCAGTTCTCCTTACTTGTGTCAATGAAGACAGCATCCACATAGATTTTGGTACAGAAGGAGCCCAAGATAAATCCACAGGCTGGTCCAAATACCAGCATCGTAAACAGGATCCCTACAAGGAGAGAGAAAAGAAAAAATTAATACTAGGCTCAGGTTATTCACTACAAGTTGCTCTGCTTGTCTCCTGCAAGATGCCGTTGCCCTCCTGATGCCAAATAGACTGGGATGTGCCTGTGTTGAATACTTCAGGTAAAAGAGCACCCTAAATGCTTTTTGCTTTGCAGTATCTCTTCAGGAACAAGAATAGATGAAGCTGTGATAACACTGAAGGATTTATATTGATCTGAGAAGACAGTGTGGATGTACACTGTTTTGGTTGCCTGGGTGCTCTAGAAGATGTCTTACTCAACAGCACAAGGTAAAGCAGACCTGCCTTCTCCCTCCAGGGAAGTCTTTACCTTTGCCACCTGAAGCTAAATTCCTTGTAGGCAGGAATATTTGCAGAATTTAGGGCCAGCGAATCTATGAAACACAGAGTTGTCACAGCCTGCTGGATAAAGTCCCTTTACAGAGGTAGGAGCACTCTTCCCAACCTGTGAAGCGCTTCTCCCCATCATACCCACATGGCAAACTTTCCCCAAGGCACACGGCTCTTCCACCTTCCCACGACTGCTTGCTCCTCCCGCAAAACTTGCATGAAATTGCCAGTGTAATGCCAGGCAAAGAGCTATTATGAACAAATTACTTATTTGCTTCAATACAACATTTAGAAGCATTTACTCTCACTCCCATTTTGGCCCTGAAACAGGGCACACCGCCAACGCTCCATTATGCAGGGTGACACCAGGATAATCCAGAACAAGAAGCATCAAAGATAACACAAGCCATCTGTAAATTAGACAATAAGAACATATTTGGTACCTTTGCGTTTGGGATAGAGAAACAACAAAAAGTCCCCAAGGACCCTTGTAAATGGCTGGGCAGCATGGAGCGAAGCCGTGTCAGTTCATTTCGTTTGGGGCCAAGAGCTGCTGATGGATCCATGTGGGGTGAGGGAGGTGGCTCTTTAGGACCCTCAGCCAGGGATGTGCCAGCCTGTGCAGCACCAGTCTTGGTATCACAATGCTTCAGAAATGCCCCACGAAGGAGATTATTCGCATACGGGTACTTTGCTCACTCTCAGTGGGGTACATCCTGCATCTCTGTCCAAATCTCTCTGGGGCGCGCATCTCAGTGCATTGGTAACACACTTCATCACAGCTATCTCAGTTCT
>VZTO01027891.1:8019-71484 GCA_013400615.1 Syrrhaptes paradoxus
AGAATACAGATGTAGGAAAAAGTGGTAAACAGAAGACAGCTGAATGCAAAACTAACAGTACTGCAACAATACTCCACAATGTGACCAAAAACCACCTTGCAACCACATGGAGTTTCTCCATTTGTGAGGTTCTACTTCTACAACAGTAATCTTCCACTTATTTCTATTAAAAAAAAAAACAACAAAGATATTTTACTTACAATCCTTAAATGCATTTTGATGGGTTTTTTTTAAAAAGCATCAGATCTGCTGCAACATTTATCAAAATACAACCAATGTTTAAAATCATTGGTTTCCAAAACTGAAAAGCTAAACCTTCAGATTTGCTTTGTTACATTTATGTGTGCGATCACTCATCTGAAAACTACTTATTTTAGGGATGAACTGAGCTTCAGTTTACGAGAACAGAATGTGTCTGTCTCAGACTTAGTATTCAACTGCAAGACATGAAATGTCCAGCTTTCCCTCTCCAGAAGCATCCCTTTATCTCAATGCTTGGTCATCATCTTGAGTTACCTGTACATAAAACTGGTTAGGCAAGTTTTGACACTTAGAACTGGCAGAGTTGCAAAAGTATACTGACACAGTGTTTAGAGAACCTGTAGGTCCAGCTTTTCACTTGTCAGCTTCTAATGCCACCAAGTACCCAATACTAGGTCTTCATTAACTCCAGCAGTATTGCTGTGTGAACTGTATTTTGACTGCACTCTGAGAAAAAGGAAGAGTAGTTTGGGCTCCGTTAACTCAACATTTGCCTTTCAGTTTACCTTTCTGCATGCAAAAATTGTGCATTTATTTTGCTTTTATTTGGTGCATTTATTTTGCTTTTCATTTTTCATTTTACTTCAAGTAAGGACTTCTACACTTCTGAAATCTTTCCATGTTACCCATAATTTTGAAGTTCCAAAAATAATTTTGGAAAACTTGAACTCTTCATTAAAAGCTATAAGCACATACAATTACAGATGTGTGCCATAAAATAATCACACCAGTAAGTGTTTTTAAAGCTGAGATAGCAAAATACTAAAAATATTTTTCCTACGGCAACTGCAAAATATAGTAAAGCCTAGATTTACTGCTGAAGCCAAATTCTACAATCTTCTGTCAGAAAAACTTCTCTAGACTGCACTAGTAACTGGAGTCTTTTGGGCAGTGCCTACAAGAGGAAAATTCTTACTACAGTAAAAATCTAACATATAGGCAGAGAAATTATCAAAAAATCAGAATAATACAGCATATTATTTTAGGCAACTGGTTTGGTTTTGGATTAGATTGTGTTTTTGTATTCCAGTGACTCAGTAACAGAATCTAAGCTTTCATTTTCATTCATTAGGAAAGGAGTCCTGTCTGGCTCCGGATGGTGGCGTTTATGCAGTTTTTATAGAGTTTGAAAGATTTTTTATTTCATCCATGCTTCTTTTCACATTCACACTCATGAAGGGAATTTCCTTCCTATAACAAGAAACAGAAAATATAAACTGCTCATAATGAAAGGTGCTGGACATCTACGGCTGTAACCAACAGTCATCTTCTGCAAGGAACCTTTTTTATTTCAACTGGCAATCATTTTCTTTGCACATATTTTTTTTGTCCATTTCTTCCAAAAGAAATGCAGAAAATGTAGCTCCTTCCAATTAGGCTTTGTGTTCCACTGAGCTTAGCAGAGCTGCCCTGCCAGGGGAAAGTTCAGGGAGACAGGTCTGGTTAGAGTGCTAGTGGGAATCCTCCGTAAACACCCCTCTCCATAAGAAGCTAAATCCCAAACAGATAAGGTGAGAATGAAGTGGGTACACAGCATTTCCTTCCCCATCTCTTGCCATCACATAGCACAAGCTACTAATTGCTCCCTCCAAAACCAGAGCAAAATCAAGCCCTATAGTAAGTGGTCAAAAAACACAGTTTAACATGAGACAGAAGAGAGCATAACAGAGCTGAAGAGAGTGAGTTACACGTCAACGCTTTAAATTCTTCCAAGACAGGTATTTGAGAAATGAAATTATCATGCCTGCAGAAGAATGCAAAAAAAAATCTTGCAGGCACTCCCAGCGTAGCCTAAGGATACTAACTCCTTCCCGATGCTCATGTGGCGGTGATGCTAATCCAGAGCCTGACACACCAAACAAGGGTCAGGTATTCAACTTCATTCCACGAAAAGCTTCGATGCCCTCTGCCTCCATCTTATATTCATCTGTGTCTAACCTCCGCTTCAATGGACAGCAAAGAAACCACAAAAACAGAAGTCAAATGACACATCTTTGCACATTGTCAAATAATACATTTTACTAAGAAAGCATGCATTTAAATAATACTCTGTTCCTCCCCGTGAATTTTACTCTCTACCTCACATCTAGGACCCTAAACTTAAAAGACCAGCTTTGTTGGTGAATGCAGCTGTTACCCCTTGTTGGCCAATACAAAAGGATGGGAACCTCCTAGGAGAAAGGAAAGGATATTTGACCTGCGCAGTCAGTAAAAATAAACTATACCTTGAGCACAACAGAAGCTATTCAGTCTTGTTTGTTATGATTTTCCCTATGTAGCACATGTTGCATGTTACAAACAGGCTTTTAAAAGGTCCCATTTATGGTATTTGGCTCTTGAAATATGCATTGACAAACAGAATCAGCAGAACATTTTATTTTCTTGTGCAATTTGATGAATACCAAAACACATTCTGGAAGTCTGAAATTCTCTGGCTTTCTATATGATCTCCACATAATAAGTATATCTTTTTAGACATCCTGTTCTGGGATTAGAATAGATGAGATTTTTGACACAGCTAATTTATGTAGAGCCTTCAAATGCTTTACACCTGGCAGGGATAAGATGGTTAAGAGGACTTAAAAATGGTTAATGGGTCATTTCAACTCTGGATCTTCAGCCTACCTGCAGACCTAGTCAATTATTATCTGAAGAGTACTTGGTAATCTATGTAAAATGAATTTGACAGTCTCATTTTGAACCTCAGACTATATGTTCATGTTACAAAGTAACTTAGGCCAAACTACTCAGCAGAAACTGTGGCTGTACTGGCAGTTTCAGCAGAAATCCTGAAGTTGGAATGTGCACTTCGAACAAAATACAACTTTGTTTCTGTTGGAAAACCAAGGAGGATAAGAGTTTTCAGTGTAAAAATGTTGAGGAAGATTACTATGTACCCCACATCTCTATGCTCCGAGTAGAGGAAAGATTTCAATTCCCAGCACCAATAAATTCAAAACTTGCTAAAGCAGTATTTTGCAGTGAACACTTATGAATAATCACTCCAGAAAAGCAAGAAATATTGCATAGATGCTCTCATGAAACATGATTACCTGACATACTGCTGGGAGTTATGGAAATGTAATCATTCTCATTCTTCTTCTGTCACCAATGTCACCTGCCAAAAAAAGGAAAAAAACCCAGTGTAATACATCCATAAACGTAAATCTGCAGAATAGCGATCTTGGATACCAGCATCCATGTTTGATAGCTTAACACATTGAACTCAATGCACCTTGCGTAACTGCATGAGGCAAGCCATTTGGAAGCAAGACCAAAAAGATGGTGGCTACTGATGCAGAAAAAAAATAACTCTGCCCGCTTCATGGAACACTTTATCCTAATTTTTTGCACATGCTCTTTTAGGTCTAATATGTAATTTTAGGAGCTAATTGTTTTTTACTTTACAGTTTCTAATGATATATGCCCCTTACTCTCAGGTTCAGTAAGAACAGAGGTTTCAAAGGAATTAGAAATTCTCTGTATACAGTTACACTGATTCTTCTTCAATCATTTAGAACTCAGAAGTCTACCAACTTTTTACAAAGTTTTGAGATGTAAATAGTAATTTTACTTATTTGGTAGAAAACTAATTTATATGTACTTACTACTTAACTTCTTAACAATGGCATCTTCTATTTTATTAAGCAGGTAACTGCAGCTGTGAAGAACTGGATTTGGCATCCTAAAGTCATGTTTTAATATTTGGATTGCATCGCTCATTCACATATCTATACATACACACTGACATACTAACTCTACTCCTTTTCTGTTTGGTAGTGAAGACCAAAGCCCTGCAAGCTAATTTTGTTTCAGGAGAGAAGGTTACTGATACCAGTTACAGCATCATCCTTCAGGAGCATCTGTATTCATACCAACCAAAACGTTTTTCAAACAGAGGTATCACAGGCAGCGTGCCCTCGTTCAGCCATCCCAGCCCAAACAGTGCCCAGCTGGATGATCCCAGCTCACTCCCTAGTTTAAGCACCAACAATCCAATTCAAGCAGAGACAATCCTAAAGGCATTACTCCAGAATAGAGACAAGATCTTATTAGAATTTTTAAATACGAAATCCTGGGCCTACAACTGACCCCATTAATGCCAGTGGAAGACTAGACCAGGATCAGTCACACGCTCTTGATCCATCAGGAAACATGTCTTTCTTAACATTAGCACGTGAGTAACATTCCATAGGGGAAGCAGGACCTCTGCTAGATTGTCCTGATGAAAATTCCATGTTAAGAAACTGTCCTTTGGTCTCTACTTTGTTAATGAACGTTTGGTTCTTCATCCCTTCAGTGCCGCAGCCCCGTGTGTAGTTCCCCTCCGCCACTGTCAGAGCATTTCCCTTCCTTGTCCTTGAAACAAATATCCTCCGCCAACAGCAGGCTGAAAGGGCATCGAGCGCATCTGCTCTATTTAGGCACAGACTACAAGACCAGAATGACAAAGCAAGTGAACTGCAGCAACCACATGTACCGTGTAATTAATGGATCTGGGACACAGCCTCCCAGCTTCACCTAGGCTCATCAACTCCCGCAGCGCTACACCGGCCAGGGCTGAACACCCCCCCGGGAGCTCACACACCTGCGGCTCCGCAGCCACCCTTCAGAGCCGCCACAAGATGGCGGCGGGACGCCCCCGCCGCGCCCTGCGGGCCCCGCACCGGCCGGCCCCTCGCCCTAGCCGCTAATTCGCTTCCCGCTACTCGAGACGGGGTAGAAGCCACCACCTCCCCCCGCGCCCAGGAAAGGCCAGCTGCCCGCCCGTGCAGCGCAGCGAACAGCCGCAACCCGCCCTCCCTCCCAAAAGGGCCAGCGGGCGCGGTGCTTCCCGCGCCGCCTCTCACACCGCCCCCCCGGCCNGGGTGGGTGTGGGGGGGAGGTGTTCTCTGCATGCAAATCTCGACCTTCTGAATGAACAGCTCTATTGTCTTCTCCATAATGTATTCCCTATCTTTTTCATCGCTTTATGCCTCGTTACATTAAGCAGGCATATCTGGTAAATCTTTAAACTAAATTAATTGCTACTCCAAGATTCAGAATTGCTTCATGGTTCAAAACAAACAAGCCAAAACAAACCTGCTCCTCTCCGCCAAGAAAAAAAAAAAAGAAAAAAGGGAAAAGCCCCCACCCCATAATGTTTACTGTATTTGTAAAGCAAGTGCAAAGTAAAACCTACTGAAAGTACAGCAGGAACTGGTAAAATACCCCCCAGCGCACACGTTATGATGTATTTTTATCTCCTTGTCTTCGCTTCCAAGCAAACCATCCAAGACTGGGTTTGGGCCCTCCTCAGAAAAGCCAGTATCTCCTTCAACTCTGGGAAAAGCAAATGCTCTGCTTCGTATTTGCCATGTACTAACAATACAACCAGAGGCGAAAATGCAAGATCCTTCTTTTGCTACTGACATCTTGTGGAACTTCAAAATCCTTCACAGTCTGTCAATCAAAAGATTAAAGACGATACAAATTTAGATCAGGCCTCCAATTAAAATCAGACTCTGACCCACCCCACCCTGTCATGGGACCCCACGAACCTCAACAATACACCATTTCCCAGAATTTAATTGTGGTTCGGTGACTCAGTGACATACAAGCACTCTTCAAGTAAACAATTCAGTGTTTTCAATAAAAAATCCGCATGTCCTGTAAATAATTAGTTACTAATCCTAAAATTATTGTTTTTGCGCCAATCTATCAAAAAGAAGGGGGAAAAAAGGAAACAACAAAGTTCTTCAATTAATTTTGTTTAAAGAGAAAAATTCTAGCTATCCTGGGAGCTTTGCCATTTTCCCTGACGAGACCAGGACTTGGAATGAAGGCAGCTGTCACTTGTGTAAAAAAAACTAATTATGAAATGACTGTAGGAAAATACAGTATTTTGTTTAAAGCATTATACTAATGTATCTGGCTTTGGCGCAGTCTTCCTGTGTCCTGTAGTTTAAAACGAAGAGTGTGCATCATTGTTTTCTCCTCGTATCCATCTAGAAAATAAATTTACTGCAGCAGGTCTCAGCATTGCTGTGTGAATGTACAGAATCTTGCCCATCTAGCATCTCCACTAGTTCGATTTAGCAACTGCCAAAATAAAGACAGTAATTGAGCCAATTTGTAATACCTGCTTTGTATGTGATGGTGATTTTAATAATCTTTCCAAATGTATCGGAAATGTTTTCAAAAGGATGATTTTATCCTGCACTTTATATGCCAGAAGTAATTTCCTATTTTTCCTTCTAAGGAATGTGGCACATGGATGGAAACGTTGTGAAAGTACAGGACTATTTTTCCATTCTGGCACCCAAAACCTTGACTGTCTTCTGAAGGCCCAGTACGGTTGCTACTTTACGTAAGCAAGAAGACTAAGTGGTGTCTACATTAATTACAGCAAGTTCCTCTGCAAGGCATAGAGGCAGAAGATGCTGGAGGAAATCAGTTTCTTCTTCAGAGTCTACAACATAAAAAAAAAAACAGGGAAGGAGGCGGATGAGTCACAGGTGAGGCTCCACCACATCAGGCCAATAATGTCTGGGAGTCTTCACGGACATTGCAGAATAAATTTCTTTCTTGCCAGAAGTGACACTATTTTTATGGTTAAGCTTTGCTAACATCAGAGGGAGAAGGCTTCATGAGATTATCTTTTGTCTGTGAAGCGCTCATTTCCCCACAAAGAGCTAGCTGAGGTCTCATGGCTCTGAGTCACAAGCCCTGAGCATGCAGCATGAACTTCAAAGGTTGCTGTCTTGCATCCCGCATGGTCTTCCCACTAGCTAGAGAACCAAGGCAGCAGTCCCCACAGCATGCCCTTTCCCCATCACTTGAGTTCAACCCTACTTTTTCTTTCTTTTCTTTTTTTTTTTTGACAAGTTTTTTGTCACACTCATACTGGATGCCTCAACTAAAAGTAGCAAAATATTTACTCCATTCTGATACAGAGTTGTGGTTCAGCTCTACATGTCATGTCAGGAAAAAAGTATTCCTATTTTGACCCAAATAAAAAAAAGACATCTTCAGGATCTTCATCTCCTCTAACCTGAAAAGGTCATCTTTGGAACTAATTCTCAGACTTTGGTCTCCAATCTAGAAATACTGTCAAGCCGTATTGCCAATTACTGCACTTACTTTCTTTTCCCGTAATGAGAGGTGATTAACCAACGAACAATCAACGTGGTTCAGCGTTCTCCCACTCTCACCTTCTCCTTCACACAAATGCATTGGATTAAGGAATGGGTATATAAAAGGGTGGCACTGCTCAGGGGATGAGGATGTTTTTGACCTTACTCCATTGCTTCAGGTTTAAATAGTGGCTGCCAGTCTCCCCTAGGCCAGGAGCACAGTAATTTTGTGGTTTGAACCCCAGTCCCTGCCCGCATCATGAACCATGTGCTTCCCGGCAAGCCACAGGCTTCTCTTCCCTCTCAGCAACCAGCTGCCACAGGCAGCACTGGGGTCCAGCACTGCTGCCTCCTGTCTCTTCTCAAGGCAGTAACGGGTGAGAAAAAGGATTTTGCACCTTTCAGAAGGACTGACAAGCCAGCTGGCTCCTTGCCCTTCACTGTACTGTCCCTTTACATCCCCTTTTAAAAGCCAGAGGGAGGGCCATGGAGGGACCTGGCTCATCCACACAAGTCCCTCCTGTAATCCTACCTGCAACACCCGATATCTCTGTCTCGTCCCTGGCGCTCTTATACAACACTCTTACACAACGCTCGCTGTTTCTGGCTTGCCAGGAGCTGGGCTGCCTCCAGGGAGAGAAGCCTCATGCAGAGAGGAGGGGAGGGCTTCTGGCAGACCCAGGGGCGGTGGGAGACTGCCCCAGTCCTGGGATGCAGCGGGGAGCAGGCAGGGATGCAGAGTGGGATAGCAGAGCACACCAGTTTTGTAACAGTGCGCAGGGGAAAGCTCCAACACAGTCAGACTGAACACTGCAGGACACCAGCCCCTCACCCTCTGCCCTGGCCCAAGTTACAGTGGTTTTCTTTTTATTGGGGACTATCTTGGCTTGGGGATGATGAATTACGGGATGTGTCATGTACATTTTTTTCCGCAAACTCCCTTTGTGAAGTTGCTCTCGCTTTCGACTTTAGTGAAAAATCCAAACTAGCAACTGTGCATCAGGAAAAATGACAAGGTAGCCTATGACTGATGCCTAAACAAACTTTAAAATTTCTTTCAATATTTAAAATTTCAATATTTAACAGCAAAGCAAAATTCATATTTCACAGCAGACTTATACAAAGGATTTTGTACTAATACATACTCAGTAAAAAATGAACTAGGCAATGGCTTATGATCCATGATATCTATATAATGAGCAAGCAGTCTTCTCTCCCTTGTACTAAACAAATGCGCATCATATGAGAAATAAGAATCTATCTAGTTTTCTAGATAGGTTTAATGAAAAGCCCTCATCATCAGAACTGGCTTGTAGGCACTATCTCAGAAGTGGACTTTGACTCATATTTTTTATTGCTAGCCTAGTTCAACCCACGAGGACATAAAAATGTGCAATAAAGCACAAAATCAAAACCACAATGCACTATCTGTATAAACATTTGCAGTCTATCCTAAAACACTTGATCAAAAGGCAAGGAGCTACTGAGCTTTCTAACATGGACATCCAGTAGTTCTGCGCAATCCTGTTCTTTCCTCCTCACACAGAGAAGAGACTCTCAAAGTGTGCTCTTTACAACAGGGTACTGGGTTTACCTTTTAGGCTTAGAATTTCCTATTTTAACTTGCTTCTTCAATACTCTACAAATTGGTAAACGCTAACAAGTCAAGATTATGGATGCTCTGCATCAGTCAGGATCAGACCATATGATATGTGCTCAGCTTTGTGCAGGCATCAGGAGCTATTCTACAGCATGAAAGCCAGAAAATTATATGCAGGTAAAGGTAACCTCACTGCTTTGCAGATTTTCGAGAGCACTGGTGTTTCACTAAGCAGAACTGCAGGATTAATAATGTTAATTTAGATGGACAACGTAATTCCTCCTGTGGAACCACCCTGGTGAGACTTTGGTTCTGGCAGGACAGGCTGAATGATCAAGCTGTTGTGTTGAATGTGGGATCTACAGAAAATAGAGGCAGCACCACAAAATGTAATACTGCAAGATAAAAGCAAGGTAAGACTTGTTTTTACTATTTCATCAGAACTTAATGTCTTACTATATTTGGGTAAATGTATCCTTTTATAAGCTAATGGAAAAGATAATAATTGATTTCATCCTAACCAAAGAGTTTTAGTATTTTTGTCTGTCTCCAAGTGGCCTGAACACACCAGAAAGGCAGTCTCATAGGTACCACTGGCAGTACGCAGGCAAAGACTGTAACATTACCTTTAAACCACCTGGGCATCAAGCAGAAAATCGAATATATAACGCTTCTCTTGCTCTGTTCTTACAGAAATGAATAACATTATCTCAGTTACAGAGCATCTCAAATCACGTATTATCACGGTGTGGAGCTGCTGACTGGCCCTAAGATGTAAAGGCTCTAAGAAATGCGTTTACATGCAGCTTAAATCTCTGTCAGCATAGTGGACCATAGCATTCTCCTTGCTTTACTTCACCCCCTGCAGAAATGTCAGCCCTTCAGCACTGTGCTTTGGCCTACTACATGTGTACACAGGAGGGCATGAGAGGAGCACAGAACTCGAGGCAGCCCTGTTTAGCCACAATTTTGATAACCAGCATTTTATTCCCCGTGGGGGACTTTCTTACATGAAGCACTACAGGGAAAGCTGGCCAGATTTGCCGAAGAGTGACTGTGCATTAAGAGGTGTTTACACTGTTAGAGATTTAGGCCTTAATTCAGAAAGACCCCTATCTACTTGCACAAATATCCAGTAGAGAAAGGATCCTGGAGGGCCAAGGATGACAGAAAAGCAAAAGGGATAGAGAAAAGACCTTGTATTTAAGTGATTTTTCCTGTGTTTTTTTTGAAGAGCCTTTGAGACAATTAATGGCTTATGTGTACGTTCTCCACAGTACGGGAGTTTCACACAGACAACATCTCTGACGTACAACTTTTCTTGTTTGTCTGTTTTGTTCTGTCAACTTAGGAAATATTAGCTCTCCCTGAAATTTCAACAAGTGACAGCTTATCTTTGATGCTAATTTCTCTCATTACTCGCTGCAAAGCATGTATCAAAGGCTGTCTTGAATTACCCAGTAAATCTCTACAGCTGACTAATATCAGATAATCCCAAAGATACTCAATTTCAAACACTTTTATTGAAACTGGTGATTTTCCATCCTCATGACGAAATGTATTGAGAAAAAGCATGTTTTCTAAATGTTCCGGAGGGGAGGTACCTGTATGAATCTTAACAAGAATGCATTTTGTCAATGCATCTTATACATGTCATGCCTAAAAAATCAGTGAAGCAGAAATAAGTATGTTCTAAACTAAAAATGTCACTCTGAATAGGGATAAGTATTACCCTAAAGATTGGTATTGGCATTTGTTTGATCTATTTTCAGGGATTTAGATGTGAACAGCAGAATTAATGCAGCTTTAGGCTTTCTGCTTTTCTTAACCAGAGCTTCAGAGAATCACCACTTAGTTTAAAAAAGAAATTCTGAATACTGAAAAATTGTTGTCTATATTGCAGGCCTTGACTTACAGCATGCCAATATACAGAACTTTGCAGGAACCCTTGGAAAATAAAACAGAGATGCTACTACAGCTATGGATTTAGCCTCATGGGTTTTGAATGTTGTGTGACTTGATGAGTTTCCAAACCTGGATCTATTTGTCTTAAAACTGATAGCTGAATTGCAAAACCACTGAATTCTGAAATGTTCAACACAGATTCCAGACCTGAATTGTATGGCTTAAATTCAATTATAAGTGGGGGAAAACTTAGAAGAAGCTTATTTTCAACAAAATTAAGGTAACTGTTTTCTGAAATCCACATCCCTAGCCAGCAAAACCTATGGTAGGGGGATGAAGACTAGATAAAAATCTGTGCAGATTCCTTCTACAAGTGGAACTGGTGGTTCTGGAGGGTTCACCTGCTGCTGCAAAAGCAACTCAAGGGCAGTGAGCATCAGACAGACGTTGACAGAGTGATACGCACCAAAAGGGGATAGAGCATTTCTGGATGTGTGGGCTTAGGCCTTATGTCAAGCAGTAAGGCAGATAATATCCCTGGAAGCACGATGAAGGCATACCAGAGACACAAAATAGTATCAATAATAAAAAAAGAGGGACAGACAAGTAAATTTCAATGATTAAGGGGCTGGACTGACTGACATAAATCAGTTGAGAGTTAACTATGGCTTGGTGAAGTGACAGGAAAGTGAACACACAATAACCACGCTCAAAAAAGAGCAAGGGATGATAAAGAATGTGACTGTTATGGGAAATTTAGTTAAATTATACCAAGGGTTACTGGTGGACATGCAATTAGGTTACAGGGCAGCTATATTTAAAAAGGAGAATTCCTGCCTGGTTTTAATTGATATTTTGAAATGGAGAAGCCCATATTGCTATTTCTGAGGTTTACCCAAAAGCTTATTTTTCAAAAGAAAAAATTCAATGACTTCAGTAACAATTAGGCTCAAGTTGGAGAAAGCTTTCTGCAAACATCCCCTCTGAAATTTCAAAATACAAACCACATGTTTTATGGATACATAAATATATTTATAATTATTATAAATAAATAAAGAGTTTCAAGTTACCTGGCAATAAGCTGGTGGTCATAAAATATGACTGTATTGAAACTATCTAAGCACCCATTGGCTTATGGTTTTGGGCAGACAGGAGTCATGGAGAGAAAGAATAATACTTGTGAAAATGAAATAGAAGCTCTTATTTTGCTTATTTTAACAGAAAATTGCTTGCACCCTCTGTGATGGCTCTGTCTCTATGGCCAGCACCGCGTGATGTAAAATGGATTTCAGCTGAGGATTTTCACAGCTCAGAAGTTACCCTATTTAAAGTCCTATCCTTTTTATCCTTTTTTTTCCTTTTTTTTTTTTTTTTTGGAGAACAAACACATGAGGGCATATTCCTAACTAAATAATTCATTCATTTACTTTTTAAGGCAGGCAGTTTCCTAAGAGGTGTGCTCCAGCCTCTCTACCATTCCTCATACCCTTTTTATTGACCTCATTGGGACCCCAGTGCCAAGAGTGGAGAGGACGCCTTCATCTTCTCAGAAGAGAAGATACATATCCCAATGTTAAGTACAAACGGTACAGATGCAAACCTACTTTTGGGTGCAGACTGGAAACAAATCACATAGCCCTAGTGTTAACAACGGCCTTTCAGTATGTCCGATAAAGCAGTGATTTCTTTTATTTTTCAAACCTCTTCTTGTTTGCTGCTTCATTTACAGCTAACAATAATAGGATCAGGCCCAGAAATTAACAGAAAAAGTTTAATCGCTGATGATTTCGCTATCTCTCCGAAGCAAACAACAAAGGTCCACAACCTTTTAACCTTTTCCATCCTATTTGCTAATTACTTATTTCATAATTAACCCATTATGCATCTGTCATTGTGTTTTAAATTAAATCACTTTAATTGATAGTAAGTAGGGTTTATTTAGTTCCTGGTATGGTTGTACAGAGTCATGAGTGGGGAGTTGTTGAACCACTCTGAGCTACAGGTGGCTCTCTGCAAAACTGCTGAAGTTGCTGAAGATAAAGAAGAGTTAAGCTGCTTTCCTTAGGTGATTTGATTTTAATGCCTAATGGCATATGGACGAAAGTTTACTGCAAATACGGGAGGGCGTTTTTTGTTCCTTGTATGTAGATCACATTGGACATTATTTTGTTTCTTGAAATAATTTTTAATAAAGACATAATTATGCTAATAGCTCTAGAAAATGCCTATTACCACAATGCTTACTTTGCTGTATAGTAAAACTGTGAAACTCAACACAACTTTATATTAACAGCTGAAGTTCAAATAAGAGAAAATCTAACACATGGGACACAGGGAGTTTTAAGTATGGGGCTAACAATCAACACACTTTAATATCTTCATATAAAACACCATAAAAACTGAGGACAGACACAAAAGACACTGTTCTCTGTAGCACAGCCACGTTTGTCCCCTTGTGTACCTGACTCACTTCACTGACCCTGCAGAAAATACCCACTTTTTTGCTGGGTTGGGTTTGCGCAGGGTTAGTGAGTTGAATCAGCCCTGCAGCGTGGCTGGCCAGCACCGCAGCTGGCACATGGACCCTCAGGAGCCCACAGCTGCACGGAGGGGAGGGGAGGGGAAGGAGAGGAGGCTCACCCTGTCACCTGAAATGGCACTGTGGAGGAACACAGTGCAGGTTTTTTGCCTTTTATAATAAACCAGGGCATTTATGATGCTGTGCATTGAAATCACCTTTCAAGTGTTAAAATAATTTCTGAAAGCTTCTGAAACATCTTTAAAGATTATAAATCTTGTACTGGCGGGGAAAAACCTAAAGACAACACAATTCATTATAATTTTTTTTTTCTTTTTATTTAGACCCTTACACACTGAAGAAAGGCACTAGAAAGCGCTTGCTATATGTTCTAGAGAATAGCAATATGAATTGGTAAGGTCAGTCTTCTCTTTATTACTAAATAAAGTCAAGAATCTAGTACTCATGAGACATGAGAATAAATTTCCAGCAAGAACCCAAGACCACACCTTTACTAAGTTACCTAAATGTAACTATGGGTCAAATTAATAATAAATAAAGATCACACATACAAAAGCTGACAGATTCAGCAAGCTGAACTGCCCATATAGACTTTGTTCTGAGAATTTGTTAACAATAGTAAAATCCAAGATTAGCCTAGATGTTAAATATTTTCTTCCCTGCTCCTACCACAAAAAAATAAGTGTATGAAATTACAGGAGTTTACAGAGCACACCTTAGTAAGACCTATATAACCCTTCCAAAAGAGAGTCTTTCTGTTCAGTGGGGAAGCTGTAATTAACCTTTTCAGCTTGCTATGTCATTTATGTATTTTACCTTTGGCTACGGGCTACCAAGACATGGCTCACAGATGGAAGATTTTGTTGCAGCATTTTGTTGCTGCCAGATTTCTACTGCTGCATTCATCCTGACACCTTTCTCACCGATCTCAGTAGCTCTGCACCTCCACAGGCAGCGTGCCTGGGGAGCTCACATCACCACCCCCTTGTCTTTGTACCATACTTCAGCAGAGCACCCCAGCTCTGCATTCACTTTGCTAGCACTTGCACTGTGAGACAAGGCTTATAGGTGCTGAGGAAGAAGATGAGGGATTGCAGAATGATGCAAAGGAGAAAGGGAGACAAAGTGGTGACTTTTAATTTTTTTTAATGAAGAGCCTTTGGATGGCCTTCAGGGTCAGTGTGGCCTGTCAGAGAGAAGCCATCAAAAGCTCAATAAATGGATAAATCTGTTGTATAGAGCAGAATCACACAATCAGAAAGCTTACATTTGCTTAGAAAAAGGGAAAACAGGGAAAGATACAGCAATGGAATTCCTAACAGCTCTATTCTGGATACATGACACATCTTAATATGACCCATGCGTGACCCATCTTGAGATAATGAGGCTCTGAGCAGGCATTCAAGAAGCTCAGACTGGTAGAGGAAACCAAACTAATGGAAGAAGCAGACAGCTTTGAGGGTGGCCTATGCACAGGAGTGCAGAGACAGAGATCCAGGCTGGAGACAACACACAAGCAGCCCAAGCTCCCAGGAGAAAGTTAGGGAAAGATCAAGTCAGGGAAATTCAATTGCAAAGCCCTGTTCTGTGTTGCCTGCTTCGCTTGAGGTGTGAGCTGAACACTTGTAGATCTTTTGCTTTCCCTGGTTTGCCAGCTGTTGTCTTGGTACCCCCATATCTTCCCAGTTTCACCACTGCCTGTATTCACCTCCTAAGAGAGGCTAAAGCAGTGGGACCTAAGGTGTGTGCTTACCAAAGCAATAATGTCAGGGTTCCTGAGAGGGCAGAGAAAGGCAAATATGGAAGCAGCAACCTCGCAGCATCCTAAGCAAAACCCTGGTATGAGCAGACACCTTCCCCAGACTGTGCACCAAAAATTACACGGGAGAGTCTTATCCACCCCCTTTATTAAGTTCATTAAACTCTCAATACTACACTGGCCCAGTGCTATGTGACAGAGGTAACACCAGGGTATCAGAGCTTCTTTGCTCTCCTGAGTTAGTGGGATGGATTAGGCTTTTCTTTTAAAACATAATTCCCTCCTCTCTCTTCCTGCTGTTTTCTCCTCCTTTCCATTTTACCCTCACCTCTCTTTCTGTTCTAGTTTTGTTGGTATGAATGAGTAACAGGAAAGCTGAATGTTGCATTTCACTCCCGAGGACAGCAGATCTGGAGGCACCACTACCAAATATAACAGCTCTAATCACTCTTTGTTTTTGCCTGCTACTCCCACGTGCCTCCTATCTGAAGAATAGATCCTTGAGGAACATAGCTGCGAGAAAGAGGGGTAATCATCGCTCAAAGAAAACTTTGCTTTACAATACCAGCACAGATGACTTTAAAGGTTAGCAGAAGGATACTGAATCTGACCTGGTATGGAGTCCCAGGAGCAAGACAGCAATAAAATGGAGCATGCTCCCTGCGGTCTAGTGTATTGGACAGATTCAAAGAAGTTGAGAGTTTCCTGCACTAAAGGTCTGTGTAAATGCATTGCAGTAATAAGGTACAGAAGACACAAACATGAGTCAAGTTACTAGATGAGTTCTCTCTGCTTATCTCAAGAAAAAAAAATACCCCTGAAAACACAGACAATAAAGAAGCCAAAGAGAGTCAAGGCAGAAGCCACAGGTAAAATGATCCCAAACACAAGATGAGATGGAAATTGCTACTTTTTCAGTGGATTTCATTCCTCCATTTAGTGTCATCTCTTTTTAACTAATATGCAGTTTGATTTTAGCCAGACATTCAGAGACAGCTTTTAGGCCACTTGCATCAGGAGAAGCAGAATGGGATGTCATCCCCGCACTGCTGATACTGACACTACCCATTAATTACCTCAGCAGCATCACATGGATATTGAAAAGGACAGTGGAAATACACAGCCCCACAAGCGATATTTCATGTACTTCCCACCAGGCTTATATGGAAACACGCTAAAAAAGCATCAGAGGTATCCTTTCCCTGTTGCTTTCCACAATGTCTTGAAAATATTAAAAGTGTCAAAAGCAACACACCAATCTAAATTAAGAATGCAGGCATCTTCCCAGCTAGGGATGGGAAGGTGCTCATCTATCAAGCAATTTTAGAATTAATACATTTCGTAAGTATTAATATATGGATCTAATTGACATTCAATGTTATCCAAATTACCTTGTGCTGAAAGAACAAGTTCTGTGTAATGAAGAGAAACAAAGGAAGCTCACAGAAAAATAATTAAAGCTGGGAGTTGCAATGGGAATTGGAGTCAGCACTGCCTCATGTTCTGTGTTGAAAATTTATTGTTACGGTAACCCAGCTTCCTCATCCATAAGGTGGAGATGACAATACTCACTTCAGTTCCAACAGTATGCCAGTAAGATCTACAGATAAGCCATCAGAATTGCTATTATTATTTGGCATGCATTTTTTTAACTTCAAAACAGTTTAATAAATTGAATTTCTGGTCTACTCTCAGTGTTTCAGAGATCACTTT
This sequence comes from Syrrhaptes paradoxus, assembly GCA_013400615.1. Lineage (NCBI taxonomy): Eukaryota > Metazoa > Chordata > Aves > Pterocliformes > Pteroclidae > Syrrhaptes > Syrrhaptes paradoxus. The sequence goes on from VZTO01027891.1 coordinate 24,912, forward strand.
CTGAGACTTCAGGAAAGTTATTCTCAATTTATTTACTACATTTGGGCATATTCTTTGCCATTGACTTTAATTCTATTTTACAACTTATTAGTTTTATGGGATTTTGTTCTCTGTGTGATGTGGGAACACAGTAGCACAATGATTCAACAAACACCAGTTCTACCAACCAGCCAGATTTAACAGGCTATTTCTTGTTGTATCCTATAAACACAGTGAGCAGCCAATCTGATATTTAATGATGCAAACCATAAGCAGAGGTAGTGTTTGTGCCAAGATACAATATGTAGAGATTGCAAAAGCTCATAGTGAAATTTCTGTGGAAAAAAATACAGCATGGAGGTTTCTGAATTGTTCTTTTGTGGGAATCAAAACCAAGTATCTTTACTATGAAAAGCAGATAAATATATTAATTAGAAAAACCCCAAAGACATCGGCAGAATGAGAGAACACCTCATATTGTCCATGGAAGGTATTTACAACCAAATGTGCTTTTCTGGGAAAGCTTTATAAGAACAGGATTCCCAGATTTATTTTCATGTTCTGACATCCACTAAGATACTTTGGTCTCAACCATAAAGCAGTTTGATGATAAGGAAAGCACAAAATGTACTAGCTTCTAAAGAAGGCTTATTTTTCAGTATCTGTGAAGTAGTTGAATAATCTTACGTAAGTAATTTATAATGACTTAAAATTAGAATTTTCTTTGAGGTATCCTAACCAAATTACAGGGAAAAAAAAAAAGATTTGTGAAACAGGATGAGGTATGTTTTAAAACTAGCTGCTTGGTTTTTTTAAAATATCTTTGTAGATCTCTCAAAAGTGAGATGGGTATACTATCAGGATTTTCTGAACAGGCACAAAAACTACAGCTTTATAGTCCAGGGTACAGTGGACTATAAAGTGCTGTCCTTGCTCACATACAGACAATAAAATGAAACAAAAAAAAATCTTAAAAATTCATAGCGAAAAAGCAGAGTTGCCAGTAAAGACCTGACTCAGTTTTGGAGTGCTTGAAGTTGACACTACTGGATCATTGCAAACGCTTTAGTCAGACATCTCCTCTCCTGAACAAACCGACGTCACTACAATCCATCAATTTGCTGGAATTCACAACCATGCTGGGCTTTATTTCTGAGCTATCGTGGTCAACAGCTACAGCCAAAATACACGTCTCTCTTCCAGTTCTCTTTTTTATATCGTATATCCTTTTACTACATTTTATGTGTATTTCTTCATTTTGGTTTTATTCATCCTTATCCTTTTTTGTACAGTTACGGGCTACAATTCATGAAAACCCTGTGCAGCCATGGAAATAAATATTCTGTTCTGTCCTCCAGGACAGATTTAAGATGTCATTGTCAGCTTTAGGATATCTGACCATATTAGTCATCCTGCCAGCATTAAGATAGTAAGAGAAAAGATAAGGGTCCGCTGTAAGGCCCATTGAAGCAGACGGAGTCTTTCTATTATGTCAGCTATTTTGTACCACGTTCCTCTAGCATGGATTAAGACACAAAGAAGACCTTCCCATGCCAAATTCTGTACTTATTTCTTCATATGTGCTCATTTTTATTGAGCAGGCTCAATACAGTCTACTGGGACCATCATTCCTACAACCTTAATACAACTTTTACCTTACTTTATGCAGTCTCTCTGGGCAAGGGGCCAGGCCTCCATATTTTACAAAGGAAAGACTTTTCTTCTGCCTGTCTGAGTTTTTTCCTTTGCTTCACCCTCTTATTTACTATACTTCATTCACCAGGTTCAAAGAGGTTTGTCCTTTGTTGGACATCTACCCTTGGGAAGCAATAACACCGTCAATGACACAGCTTTTTCACAACTGGGCCCAAAATATTTGCCCACAGGAAGACATAGTTTAGGGACATCACCTTTAGGGACAAAACGGTGTGCCTGCCAAGCACCAGAGCCCAGCTCTGCTTTGGTATTTTGCCAAATTGTCTCTTGCCTGCCATTTTCACATGAGCCGCTGCCCTTGGCCACAGCAGATGGGACTGCAGGCAATGTTCTGGCCACCACTCTCCCACTCCCATGGCAGTGCCCGAGGTCTGTTTTCTTTCTGATGCTGAAAACTTCCTGTAGGATTTGAGATGCCGATTCCAACCCACCTGTAAAGTCTGGGTGGGAATCTCTACCTTTGGTGAAGATGCCAAGTGGACAGAGTGATGTTGTCAATGCTGCTAACAACAGCGATGGATAGCTGGATTTCACTGACGGGTGAAGGGGAGCTTGGTGAGAAATGGCCAAGTGTGACAGATGAGGGAAGGGGAAGGCAGAGGACTTTCAGGGGAGCACAACCGTGTGGGGCCAGCAGGACCTCTCAAGTCACCTAAGGCTGGGATTACCTAGGCAATGGTGGCTGAAAAACCAAGTTAGGATGGATATGGAAAAAATGGGATTGAGGGGGAAAAAGCAGGTTGTTTATTCGAGAGGAGACTGGAGTGGAGAAAAAAGGTATGGGGGCATCACAAAGGAGGGGCAAGAAATGGCAAAAGGGATAACAGCAGATGCAAGCTACATTAACTGGGGCTGCCTGGGGGTATCTATCAGGTGGCTGTGCCCTTGACTACTGCAGCTGGTTGTCCTAAATCAGAACAACCAACCAAGTCTGTTGCTCTGAGCACACCATGTGTGCTGACCTGCTGGTGCAGTTGGGAGGACCAGGTGGGATGGGCGCAGGGGAACATGCAAGGCAGATGGATCGAGCACCCAGCGTTGCCGGTGTGGTGTCTGAGCCTCTTCCTGACCTCCTCCTCCTCACACACACACCCACAGAAAGAAACTCTCTCCCACCAACATGGTGTCATGTCCCTAAAACAGCTTCAGCTAAACCAATAGAGGCAGTGGCAGTTTTTCATTGGCATAGCTTCCTATGTATCAGGGGCTTTGCCAGGATAATTTCACTGGGTAGGAGGGGATGATTATTTTTATATGCCTCTACACAGCATATGTGTGCTGGCAAAATCATCCAAAGTCACTTCACAGCTTGCCTAGTCCCAAAGAAGGAGTTAACACCTTCAAAGTCAGTGAGTGGCAGAGTGGGTAATGAAACTGAATTACCCATATTTCTTCACAAAAATGCTACATGAAATTAGTCCATTCTTACATTGAAAGTGTTATTTTTGCAACAATAGGGACTAGAAGAAAACAGAAGTCTCTTCCTTTCAAATTGGTTTCTCCACCAAAACTTTTCCAAATTAACCCTTAGATCTTTTTTTTTCAGTTAGTTTCACACAGACACAGTTTTCCTTATAAGAACTAGTGTCTTTAGATACTGCACAAACTATCCTTAAAAAAAGTAGGTAGCATATTATCCTCAGACATATATGAATCCAAATACACCCACTCAGAGTGCAGACTGCTGATGCTTATGGGTGAAATAACTAAGGCTCCGTTTTCCAGCTGACAGATGTGCTGCCTTCAGGTGCTGGCTAGGCTTCTGAAGTTTTGCTTCAAATACAAAGTGAGATATGGGAGAGGAAAAGGAATTTGTCTATGAGAGTCAATATCCTCAAAAATAAAAAGAGGAGTCCCGTAACTCTCAAATGGAGACAGACAAGAAGAAGAAAAAGGAGCTTGTTCATTAAGGAGAAGCCTTAATAAAATCCAGAGACCAGCTTACAGAAAGAAATATGACTGGCTCCACACCAAGACATCTACAGCGGATATAAATGCAGAATGAAAAACTGTTCCATCTTCTCAGAGACAGTGACTGAATCTCCACTGAATAGCACCTCCTGTGTTCAAAGCACATTTGCAGCTGAGCAAAGCACTGTTAAATGCTACAAATGCAAAGAGCTGCACAAAGCAGAATAACACTGGATAATCTAGGCACTCCTGGGAAGTATCTGGGATTTGGGATGTTAGCCATTGCCAGCATTTTTCCTGTTTGGTTTAGCAGCCCACTAGAATATTTAACAATAACATACATTCTTTTTTAATGCTCTCTCATGAAGAGGGATATTTTATACATAGTGCATTTTTTAATAGGAATAAGATTTTAAGCTGCTAAAAAAATAGGACTGCTTGTTGGGATTTTTGCATCGCTGGAACAGCCAATAGTTTGGAAGTAGATCAACCTACATGCAGTGTTAAAAATCCCATTTACAAGCTACATAACAAAAAAACCTGTATGCTTTTTGTTGCTGTTGTTACTGCATTGTGCAGAAAACTTATGACATGCAGGTAAAATGATTTTTATTTCTTATTAGAAAATATTGAATTCCCAACAGATTTTTAAATTAATGAAATCAGATTGGAAGAACTTGCACTGATATATTTTTAAAAAAACAAGATAAATACATGAGTGAATGCTGTTCCATAATTCTTAGCAGCAGTAATCACACTGCTCCAGGTTCCTGATCTAGAACTCAGAATTTTTTTTGGACCTTGATATAACATTTGGTAGCTCTACACAAGAATGGTCACAAGTGAAGCTCTTTACAGTGATCATTGGTTCTCTGTCTCAGATGGGTTGGATAAAGATGAGACTCCCAGATGAAATACTTTGACTTTGCAAAAGCAAAAAAAACCCAACAAGCAGTCTGATCCTGAATCACAGCCTGATCCTGTTCCCGTTTAATTCAAGAGAATTTCTACCCACTGCTTATATTCTTTCACAGACAAGCAGAGATAACTCAAGGCACAGGCAAGGTAGGCAGCAGCCTAGAGCAGCAAGCTGCCTACACCACCCAGGAGAAGAGGAGCATGGTGCTCATTTGCAATTCCACAGCCCTCAATAGTGCACCATCTCACAACTCAAATGTGCTGATGGAGACCGAGGCCTTCAGCTGAAATTTTAGCAGGCTATGAGTGCCCATTGTTTACAAGTCTCAGGTGCTCTGGAACTGGAAAGCTGATTTCTGAAATATTCCATCTTACAAGATTTGTATTACCATATAATTCACCTTCTAAATACATTTACATTTTTACATATTCACCAAATAAACCCTCACTTGATGTTGGGGAATATTTGTTTCTCTCACTATTCTTTCACAGCTGACGGATATTTTGTTTTGTTTTGTTCTATTTTTAGATCCACGTAAAACAACTCCAGGCTGCTTTCAGTTCCACACTACACAGATTTCTCACAAAAGAGACTGACATTTTTCTTTCTGGGGTTTCAGGGAATATTTAAATACTTTATATAAAAAGAAAAACACCTGCAAGCAGGGATACTGAGAGATCCCCACCATGACCAATGTTACCTACCTAGTAAGGAGGCGCAGAGCCGGAGATCAAATCGGAGAAGATGAGAGATGGAAATAGAAAAGCCTCAGTGCTGCAAACCTGATCTGTTGTGCATAGCACATTTCCTCCTGCTTTCAGGAAACAAGGACGAATCTGACTTGCTTGGCTCCAGAAGTGAGCACTGTTAGCCCAAATTCACCAGCTTAGGGGGGGTACTTAGCTTCCAGTTCTCTCCAAGGCATCTTTACGAGCAGCTTGAGTAAGTTCATGTATAAGTGCCACAAGGAACCCCGAGAATTAAACCTGAAATGATATTCAGACTTGGAAAAACAGGTGCCACAAAGCAAAGCCTTCATGTGTGTTCCTACAACGGACTCCTGTACTGCACTTGGCATTCTGGTCTCCAAATAAAGTCACTGGTCCCTCCAGTGTGCAGGTGCTCAGCTCCTTGAACGAACGTAAGAAAAAGCCCGTATTCTGTTCGTTCTTTCATTCCCCATTCATATCAACTCCTAAAGTTTCATCTTTCTGGTCTTCCTTAAGAGTGAGGAAATATGAAGAAATCAGTGGGTGTTTTTAAGCACTTTAGTTGCCAAAGGATGACTTGGTTATAATATGTGATTCAACTCAAATGAGTCTCTCTGTCTCCTCACCATTTAAAGATTACCCAAAAGATTACATTTTCTTAGAGCTGTTTGTATCACCAAATCAGAAACTTCAAATGAAAATCTGGTTTTTGCAAATTCTTAGTTGGAAACCATAGCAAGTATCATTAACTTTCCAAACAACAGCACGTAGAAAACAATTTCACCAATAAGGAGGAAAACTTTAGCAGGAATCCATTGATCAGAAGACATCATAATTACTCTAATTTAGTGGTTTTACGTTATAATGATCTCTTGTTAAAAATTGAGGGGGGCTGTTAAAGATGTCACAAAAGTACTGTCAGGGACTTTAATTAAAAAAAAATATCCTCGGATGTTGCCAAGAGAACTGGGAACATTTTTGCCTGTTTGAAAACATCTGTCTGAAAACATCTGATCTGCTTTCCCACATGGGAATACCTTCCCAAAATAAGGTCAATAGCTGATTCCCCCTTTAGGGCTTCACTCTTTTAGCAATGGTCAGTCCACAACCACTTGCATGAATTCTGCTTTGCAAATATAAACCTCAGGTTTTTTGCACATTTCTGTAGCTGGTTGCAAAGGATTTTCATTTCAGTATAATGTTACATTACTGAGGATGTGCTAACTCTCCCAGTCCTTCTCTACATTGCTATTACAAGTCAGTCTGCTGGTAAGGAAATATAGGTTCATTAATCTTGCCAATACTCTGCACTGTGTCATGCACTGCTCATTAGGAACCACAGGCAACCAGACTGTCTCAGCTGATCAGTTATGAAAGTTACAGGAGCCTTTCCCATCGCGCTGGTGGTAAAGACATGAAGTCTGCCACCATCACAATTCTCTTCAGAAGAAGAAAAGCAGCAAGTGCTAATTAAATAAGGTGCCACAGCAAGCTGTACAGCAAATGGCATTCAGAATGAACGCTCGAGTGTGAAGGATGGAAAGCTTGCTTCCTCTTTCCAAGAAACACAGCAGAAAGTTAAACACTGAATAACCTCTCTGTAACAGTACAATCTGTGTGTATTTTCCCAGTTTGTGTATAGCAATAAACATCCTTAAGCCTTGTGTCAAGAACTTAATTGCAGCTTTCAGTGGGCTTTTGGCTTTTCAAGAAGTCTGAAGTTCATTCTCCCAGCGCAGGCATCAGCTCCAACCCAGCAGTGGATTTACATCGTCTGTCCATATGGACACACTAGCTAGGTGGGTACTGCTACAGTTCATGAGCAGGACTTGCAGTAAGTACAGGGTGAAGTAGTGAAGGACAGAAAAGTTTGAAACGGTTTTCATCTTACAGGGTTTTATATAAATTCTGCTATATTACAGGTTACCTATTGTGACTGCTATAGCATGACTTGCATGACACAAAGTGTATACCTCACCACATGGGGCTAAGGGAGATTTGCTAGTTGGTATAAGACCCTTGTAAATCCAGGCCCATTTACACTAGCTCCAAACACCACACCTACCCCAAGTAACCTCTTCTGTTCCTCACCTCTTCCTTTAAAGCACATTTTTGCCAGTACAGAGTTATCTTACTGCAAATTCAACTCCCAGTGTCCTGCTACATCCACAAGCCATGCTGGCCGTCCCTCTTCTTTGCAGCTAGCTTTTACACATTTCATGAGAACTATTATCATGGTCTTCCCAATCATCTTTTTGCAAAACTAAGCAACTCTGCTTTGCTAAACCTTTACTTAGAACTCAAGCTTTCTAAGACTTTGATATTTCTTGTTATTCCGTCTAGACTCTCCCCTGTTGCTCATTATCTCTTCTACGATACAAAACCGGAGCAGGTACTCCACTTGGGACCTCATCAGGTCAACACAGTTATGTACACATTTTTCAATCGTTACTTAGGGCAACTTAGTACACATTAACTATTCTGGATTATTTCCTCTGGAGTGGGTTTGCTTTTAGTTTAAATTAGACTATGTAGAGAACACACAGGAAGAGGAATAAAAATGTCCATTTATGTAGCTCACCTGGAGTAGATACTCCATTTCAAGTTTTTAGCTGACATTTTTCCAAATTAATGTTGTCAGTATGTGCACGCACGCAAATACATGCATTTCCCCATTTCAGACCTAATAGCTAGATCTATCCTGCATAAGATGGTTAAACTTTCAACAGTTCTGCACTTTAGTGACAGCTACCAAAGATACATCAGTCAGCATTTCTGAAAATAAGACTTAGCTTTGGAACACCATCCTTTTCAGCTATATAGAAGCCACCTAGATTTATTTTTATTATTGTAATGGCCATTTTTATTATTGTAATGGCCATTTTTATTATTGTAATAGATTAGATGTCATTATGGTTCACCCAAGAATATATTTAAACAAAGTCTTAAATGTTATTTTACGGGCTTAATCAACACATCACAGCACCAGTTTTCACTCACCGCATAGAAAAGGTCACTATGCAAATATAACATGCTAAAAATGGATCCTCTCTGAGTAATGCCCAATCAAGTTAATGAAACTATATCCTGAAGACAAAGTTTAGCTTTTTCTTTTACCTATGATATTTTGAATCTGTTCTACAGAATAACCCTTGATTCAAAATGTCAGGGAGAAAAATGAGAAATTAAGGAATGTAGAAATAACTTTCATTATGCTCAATATATTTATACAGGGGCAATCTTTGTATTACTTTTTCCATGAAAAAAACCCGCTGATTATCAATTAAAGTTTATTCTGCTTTTCTTCAACTTCAATCTTTTTCTATTTAAATTGGAGTACATATGTAAATTGTAAGATTACTTATTACTTCTATATATATTAAATGAACACTAAAACCACATTATCATACTTTTTCTTTTTTTGTACCAGGGAAGCAATAAGCATTTTTTAAACAGCATTTAAACTTTTTGAATGCAACTACATAATTCTGAAGAGTGGTCTGGTCAGTATTATCTTGAGTCTTTTGGAGGTGACAAAGAGTTTTGCACTTTTTTTTTTGTTAGAAGTTGGGAACTTTTATCATATAAAACAAACAACCATAAGCAAAATTATCCAAAGACCAATGACTTCATAAAAGCATGTTTAGAATTTTTTTCCCCTATTAAAGATCTGAAATCCTCAGATGAATGAGGAGGGAAAAGTAGAAATAATTAAGTGCAGAATGCATACCACATTTAATGTGCATGTGTGTAACCAAGAGAAAAACTGAAATATATACAAAATATGTAATAGTTATTGTACCTGCAAAGCAACTATGGAAAACTGGTTAATTTTACATATGTATAGACATGATACTGGTGCTTAATACCTACAGGCACAAGTTTTGCAGGGTAAAATTGCTCAGGAATAAATACAAGATTTGATAGGTGTTCACAGTTGTACGCACATACATCTGAATCCACCCATTCAAACTTTTTACCTTTTTAACTTTTAACCTGCTATTAATTCGTGACAGGAGTTTGCCTTTCACTACATGGCAGCTTTAATTCTTTATAAGCCTTCGGGAAAAAAACCCTATTGAAAACTTTTGGAAATCCAAGTAGATTATGACTGGATCATGTTTTTTTCCCAAATCATTGCCTCCCTTGGAGAACTGGGTAGACTTGTGAATTTTGACTTCTCCTTGTTAAGCCATGCTGTTTAGCTTGCATGATGAACAACACAATCCTAAATTGTCATTGACTCCCTGTTCCCATTTACTTCATGCTGCAGTGCTGAGCTGTAGCTGTGGCTTGATAGCACTCATCATCCCGATCAGCTCTTTACGCACACGTGACAGTTTGGCTGTCAGAAAATTAATGGTTATGAATTATGGAAGGATTTTTTTTCTTACAAGATCATTATTTTCCGTAACATATTTTTTTTCTTTCCTTCTTTCTCCAATGCAATAAAAAAGAACGGAGATGTGGGAGAGAGGAGAAAGCTCTCGAAATGGTGAGGGTAGCTTTCTTAGAGTTCATTGCAAAGAAAACCAAGCAGCCTAATACCAATGGAGTAGCCCAAATTGAGGGCTTCCAAGCTCACAGGTGACTTCAAAGCTTCAGAGGACAGAGAAGAACGACATTTCCAATACAATCCCCTAAGGAAATAAAGTTTATTGGAGTGGGTGTGCACCACTCCGCCATCACCTTCCTTCCTTCTGCCTGTGGGATGGCTTTTACCCAGCCTGACAGGGACACTGAAGTCTGAAACACCTGCGGGTTCTGGCAAGTGCCATAGCAAGGCAGGAACTGGATGCAGGGGCGGAGAAGCTGGCAGTGCCTCCCTCAAGCCAGACACCGGGAGGAGCGGAGGACTCATCTGCTGCGGCCAGGTACCCAGAGGAGGAGCAGAAGGAGACACTGTGGTGGCACCCAGCCTGGGGTGACCCGCAGCACAGCCAGGAGGGGACAGGGTGCAGTGCACAATTTGGTGGGTTTGTGCATAGTTTCTCTCAATGTCTGACAAAACCCCTTCCTGCTGATTTTGCATTTGTTGCTGATGTCTCATCAGACAAAGTTCCAAGAAAACCTGGTTTGGAGAATCAGGGTTGTGCACCCTCTGGACCTGCAGCCTTTCAGAGAAGCTGAAACATAGATGAAGCCGGGGACCTTGGAATATCCAGGCACAGCCAAGGGGTGGAGGGTCACCGGCTCCCAGAGGCCGGGGAGCATGTCCCACCATCTGGTTTAGGCAACACCAGGCACCTCATTACGGAGGAGTCTGCCAGGATGAAAACACGGTCATCAGGGAACTGCTCCCTGGTCTAGCACAGCGTTACCTAACTCAAGAGGTTTTGAATTGAACTTTTCTTTCAGAAAATTGTAGTTTTCCATTTAAAATGTCATTGTGACACCCTGCTAACAGAGCTCTAATGTATTTCACTTCGTGCTCCCACATAGCAATAGAGCAATACTGTCACTGTATCTGACACTGGAGCCGTAGGTATAGGCTGATGATTTAATACTGCACTTTTACTGTCATGTCTAAAGAATTTTGGCTGTCTGGCAAAGTGGCTAGCAGACAAAAGCCAAAGTACAGTTATTCACACCCTGTTTTATGGTTTGGTTTTTCTCATGTTATGGCATGAGATGCAAGGAACACAGCACAAAGGTTTCTATCTGCTAGAACAGAGAAATGCAGGACTCCTAACACAGAAGAAAAATCCATGGTGATATTCCCATAAGTATGACGGTCCTTATCTTTGAGCTACTTACAACTATTCCAATATATTCGCAGATATATGTATAGACATGCAGAGAAAACTAGAAAAAGCTTATAAGTTATTCTAGATAATAATTGCAACATACTGGAAATGGTTCACTTGCAACATACTATATGCAACTAGGATGTTCTCCTAAAAGTGACTATATTGTTACAGATACATGTTTATCCAAATAAATTCTAAACAATTTTTTTAGTGATTACTGTAAGGGGCATTTTTTCTGGCTTTATGATTATAATTTTACAAAATAATTCTTATGGATCAATCTTGGTAAAAGTACTTTAAAGCAGGAATATAAGAGCCACAACCACCTTCTCTAAAGATGTTTTCCAAGGAAAATCCAGGTTACAGTTCCTTGGATTCTAATGCTGGCAACCAGTTACTTTTCCTGTAAAAGTCTGAAAAAGATCCCAAGCCTGAAAAAATAACAAGCTCTAAGAATATTCAGGTCTAGAAATGCATGTTCTATGAGAACTTTTACTCTAAAGTAACCTTCTTCAATTGTATGTACATTTTTAAAGTAAGTGAAGGCAAGGTCTGAGCAAATCAAAGTGCAAAACTGGAAGCAGGGGGGTGGGGGGGAAGCTTCCACAAATTAAACTATTATAACACTACAGAATTTTGCATAGACCCACAAATAGGTAGATCAGAAAACAAAAACACATGAAAGAGTTGAAAAGTGAAACAATGTCAGTTTTAAGAGCCAATATTAATAATCTCTCTTTCCTTTGAAAAAGAGCATTCCAAAAAAGCATCACCAAAATGCAAGTAAGACACCACAATAAAAAGATGTATTATGTACCAACAAATACTTAGTGTTTGAAGACACATCACAAAAACTGCATCACAGCCTTGAAATAGATATTTAATCCCACAGAAAAACCTTAGTTTAACTGAGTACAAAGAAAAGTGGTTTAGATGTAACTTTCTCTATGTTCAGTTCAGAAAAATAGGCATTTGCCCTTTTTGTTGTTTTTTTTTTTTTTTTTTTTTTTGCTGCTGGTAACAAATCCAGAAGAAATAGGGTTTTGCTCTTTCTGTACATCAGTGCATATCTTTGCTATGTTAACCGGAAAGAATTTTTCATCCTGTATCTTTGAGCTGCACACATAAATATCAGAGAGGCAAATACCACAGTTAAAAATGAACCTGGTTTAGAAACAGACTTTCTGCCATGATCACAAGCAGAGTTAACTTTTTACTCTCCAAATCACAAAATATTAAATACTGAAACATTCTTTGAAATGTTAACATTTAATCCTTTAATAGCATCCTCAGAGACTTCACAACTCTTACCTAGTTTGAGGGTAATAGTTTACAACAGCTTTTATTGTAGCACTGGACAGAATACCTTTTTTGTGTACTTTTACGTCAAAATCGCCTAAATGCACATAAGTTTAGCGGAGAGGGGTTAGGTTTGGGTTTTGGGGTTTTTTTTTGAAGAATGTGTATAGATTTAAATGAATGCTTTTGCTTTCTGCTTTGGTTTTCAACAAGCAGCATTTCTGACCATGCAGCGTCTCGCTATTGTTCCTGTCCGTACCCACCGCATCTGCTCCACAGAACCTCCCAATATTATTTCTTTTTTTCTGTAAATCACATTGTATCTTGTATGCAAACCTTACACAGAACTGAAAAGGGTTTAATTAAATATCCCCAACAATCCATCACACAGCCCTGCTCCGTATGTGAGAAGGTGGCAGCGATCTGACCACAGCCAGGCTCCGCGTTTGCCTCTCCCTGCCCTGTTCTGGCAGAGCAGACCCCACCAGAAGACTGCTGGCTTCTCCCTTTCAAAAGCTCTCTAAATGCCACATCTTGAAAAGCATGAAGAGGAAGCCTACATCTTAGAAATTGATCTGCTGGCTGCAGCAGAGCCGGCAAAGCAGCAATGAAGAAAAAGAAAAGAGAGAACTCACCAAGATACATCCTGACGGAGGGAGAAGAGTTTTGGTAGTGACCCTCAACAGTCTGGAAGTTAATACTCTGCTTCCCTCCTCTTTTCCTTTCTCAGTCCCCCCCACTCTTAATTTCCCCATTTAAGGGAGAAAATAACAAGGCAGAAGATGCCAAGAGACTTTCATGACATAAACAATAAGGCCTTCCTGTGCCAACATTTCCTTTAAAAACACTTGCCAATAAAGCTCCTGGAGGCCAGCAAGAGAAAGAAATGCCGAAACAGCCGTGACATGAACTTGGCATATTTTCTGACTCACTCACTTCCCTTGAGACAATCCCTCCAAGAGAATGCTGAAGGATAATGGGAAAAGAAAATTTCTTCCAGCGAGGAGGACTTTAGCTGCCCGTGCTATACAAGAAAACTGCCAATTAACTTTACTTTTGTTTACCTACAGCCTCGCTCACGCAGCCACCTCCGCTGCCATGTTTCCTGACTCACACGCTCATGTTTGCACATTCATCTTGTAATCCTGATGTCTGAGGAAACCAAGGAGACTTTTGTAAAAAGAAAAACTGAGAATCCCTGACTCCAAATGATTTCTGAACAGCAGAGAGAATGATCCATGATCAATAAAGGTTAGCCAAACACTTCACTGCTTCACATACTAAATCCAAATTTACTTTTTCCTTATCCCTGCTATTTATACTTCTTTTATAATTTTGTAGTGCCAGGCATGCCAGTCTATAAAACATTAAGGATACTCATACCTCCGGAATATCTGTAATGAAAGATTGTCAAGATTATTTTTTCTCATCAATCCATCTCATTTTGAGTAATACCATGTTTTCAAAACTAAATGGCATGTTAAGAACCAGAAATCAAAAATTGCTTTGGAAATCAGCATCTTACACGTACAAACACGTGTTCACTCACACCTGGGGTACGGCCGTCCACTGCCTGAAGTCCCTCGTGGGCAGGAACAGAGGAGTTCAGCTGCCTCCTCTCATCTGCGCCTTCATCTTCCCCTCCAGCGCAGGGGGAGCCTCCCTGGGAGGCTCAAGCCCAGCTCTCCAGGGAAGGGACAAGCGCCGTGCTGATGGCAGGGGCAGCACGGTGGCTCCTGCCTGTCTGAGGGCAGGGGCAGGTAGGCAAAACAGGGCTCCAGCCAGTCTTTGCTCCAAGGCTGCCACCCTGCTGCACTCCCCTCTAATGCTGACTGCCCCACGTTATTCACAGACGGATCAAGGAGAAATTTTTGTTGCTTCGGGGAGGCTGTTTGATTACCGGTCTCAGTCTTGCAATGCGGAGAAACCAGCTCTTCCTTACACATGTACCCAATTCAGGGGACCGTGCACAGATCTGTCCGTCCCTCTCCACGAACCTTGCACCCTGTTACCGGGTTAGCTCATGCTCTCTCTCCATTCCTAAGAAGGCAGCAAGGACTGCCAAGCGCTCCTCACTCGGATAAGGGTTGTTATTGTTGCTGGGGTTTCTTTGGTTTTGCATTCAACTCCTTAGATTAGCATCAGGGTATCACATATCAAAATAACCGCTAGTGAGGATTCGCTGGCCTGCTCAGAAGTGAGGGTTCACCATACTTACAACTGTGTAATTTTACCTTAACGTAGTCTGATATCATACACCCTTGGTTTCTAGCAACTTGCCTGCTGCTTTAGCATTTGGGCTTGTGTCACACACAGCAAGTCTTCCAACTCTGCTCTAGGAGCCTGCCTACCCCTGAAGAACCTCAGCAATCATACCTAAGCCAGTGCTACCAGACTGCACAATTTGGTTTGGGTTTTCGTGGATTTTTTTTTTTTGCATTCCCAGCTAGTGTGGCTCTGCTGGTAAATTACTGTTCTATGCTATAATGTATATAATCTACATTAGGAGTTATCTACTAGCTCACCTCTACTCCATCATGGCTGCTGGGCACCTTGTCAAGACACACACACAAACACACTGCAAGCTTCTTTTTTCTTAACCATCTTTTTCTGCCCACTCACAAAGCTAACACTGGTTTGGTTTTAGGTTTGTTTTCATCAAAACCCGAGAAAATACATGTTTTTTTGTAACACCACCAGGGCAAGCCATCTGTGGTTGGCTAGCAAACTCTGAAATTCAGGGCTGGGGCAGAAATATTTAGGAGTAAAAAAAAAAAGCTGACTTGCTCAAGAAATTAAAGCCCTTCTGACAATCTTCCAGAGAGCCCCTGAGGAAAAGGGAGGGAACCAGAGAGACTCAAGGAAAATGGATGGGAGCCCAGCATGGAGATTCACGCCAGAATGGTTCCTGGCCAAGAAGGAAGGTTGGCAAGTAGACAAATACAGGCTTTCATAGGCAGCATTGTAAACAAGACATTAAAAATATTAATCCATTTAGATTTCAAGCACCAACATGAGATTTACTTAAGAAGCAGAATTATGCTGGTAATGGCTCCTCAAACATTTCAGCTGAATGTCAAAACTTTTGCTCAACTGTATCAAGTGAAAATACAAGCAGCTGTTGACACTACAATATTCAAACATTCAATAGTATGGTAGGGCTGGAAAAACACAGAGGAGGGCAAAGGAATGCTTGAGCCTTGGGCAGAAACTCAAGCCCTCGCAAGGAAACTGCATTCACAAATTATTTTTACCTTCATTTCTCCACCAAGATATTAAATTGAAGGGGCGAAACAGTTTTTTAAAACCAAGCCTCCTTTCAGAAATCTTTTCAAATAAAATGTAAATTACCCCTACCAAAATACTTTGTTTTCAAGTAGAAACATTCATCTAGAACAGAATGTCTTTTCATGTTAAAGAAAGTTTAAGTAAACTTTGAACACCTAGTACTTCTTAAAAAGCTTCTTCTTTCCTACAGGAATCAGTGCGTCTCCCCTTTTCCCCTTACAAAACATACACTTATTGTAAATGAATATTTTTTTTAAATGTATTGGAAAAGCCATTTCCCCCCAAAGCAAACAGGCATTCAGGACAACTGAAATACAGAAACATAGAAGAAACACATGTTTTTTTGGTGCACATGGTAAGTGTCATGTCACCTTAAGCCTGACACAGCCAGGACACTCTTGGATCTTCTTCTACATGCTGGTGGGTAGGGTTCACAAGCTCCCCTACTGATGGGCAAGTGTGACAGGGGAGGCCCACAGGGAAAAACAAGTGCCTTAAACAAAGAAAAATTTGAGTTGCATTCACTATATGGGATTCAGGAACTGAGAGTCAAGAATAGGAAGATTCCTGTACGGGGTTAGAGGAAAGACTAATATTTATTGAATTAACAAGGCTGATCCCTCACGGAGCTCCATGTGCGCAGCCCAGGCTCAAGAGAGGTCTTTTTCCCCCCTCAGCAGCACCGACAATCATTGTAAAATGCCACATGTGGAGGGACTGAGACACCTCCATTAAAAGCACTAGAAGCATTCTAAAGAAAAGGCTAACATTCTCCATTATCTTCAGTCCCTCAGAAAATCATTAACTTAGAAAAAAGGATAGAAGAGCATCCCGTCTCTTGCAATCTAGGATATACTATACACCCTTCAGAATTATATTTCTTATCAGGTTCCTTAAAAAAAGATCAAAAACAAAAAGATTAAAAAAAAACCCTCACTACACTTTTTTCTTTGCTTTTATCTGTAGCCACTCCTGAACTTATCTTAAGCTTTCCACAGAATCTGAAATGGGAGATCTGAACAAAGAAAAACCTCAAAACACAGAGTTAAAGAAGGAATAACTTCATTCTGCTTAGGAGTGAAAAAAAGAGATTAAAGTTTAAAGAGTCTGAAACTTTATAACAGTTTAAATATTTAAATGCAAATGCAAGTAGCAACACATGAATTACAGAAATTCTGTCATACTCCTGATCTTATGAATCATATTATAAAATTTGCTGTCTGCACTCTCAATGCAACCAGAATGAAATACAGGTATCTCAGATATTTTGAAATTATACACTAGGGGCACATTTAGCGGCATTAATTTTAACAAGTTAGCATTCTATCTCAGATGCATCTGTTTCAAAATGTTCTTGCGGAAGGTATTTTTATGAAAGCTGTTTGCCCATTACATACCACATCCACTGCAACTCCACAGTCCAGGGAGGCATTTTCATCACACAAAAGGAGAAGCCATTAGCAAAACGCTGCTTGGCAAACAGCTCACACACTGAAGCTGCAATATTATCCCGGCTTTCCTACATATTAAGCATGGAACTATGTTCAAAGTAAACATGTGGTCATAATTAAATAACAATTATGACTAACATTTGTATAACACCATTCATCCAAATAGTTCAAAGCATTAGGTAAATCTGTAGACAATGGGTCTAATCCTGCACCCTTTACTCACATAATACCATGCAGTTCAAATGGACTACATAGATCTTGTCTACACACAGACTTAATTGTTCTCAATTAACTCTATGTGTCAACACTCATTCCAGTGTGTCTTGTTGCTGTTTAGCTTAATTTTCTCACTGCTTACTACAGGTCAATGTACTGTTTCTACACTGTCACTGATTTAACATCACTTTTATGGACACTTTCTTCCATGGATGCCACAGAGCTTTTCAAATCTCAATGCACCCTCGTTTCTGCATGCTTCTAATAAGACAAATATTCTTTTACAGATGCAAAAGTTCACTTGTCAGTATGCTTAAGGGACTGACCATCACATCTGACTTACATCTGTAAACCCAGGATGTACAGTTTCTATTCTCATACTTTAATCATACAAGTAGCCTTCTTCATCCATCACGCACCAGAGTAAAACCACAGGAAATGGTAAGAACAGGGGAAAACTCTGCAGTTTCTAAAAATAAAATATATTTGGAAGCAGACATGCTCAAACCACTTTTATGCATTGTGGTACAAACGATGTCTGTTACAGAGAACCAAAGTTGCTAAATGAGCTAAAAAAAATAATCAAGAAGAACTTATAGACCTTCCTGACATTTTGCTTGACAGTCAACCAACTGCAGTACAAGGTGAGAGACCAGGAATACCCAAGTCAGATTTCATTGCTCTGTTATGGACAGTTACTTAACTTCTTTGCTTCAGCTGCAGTATCTGTGAGTCAACAAAATCATCCCTTCTTCTTATGGATCTTTTGAAATTCATTAAAACCCCCATGGCCCTTTGAAGACACTGTTTATCAGTGCTACCTCTTATTTTCTCTTATTTTTCACCTTCTGCACAAAAGAAACTCACTGTCACATCTCACTTCCACCACGATTTAGCATATTTTCCTTCCAATTTTAATTTTCCTTTGCAAGAGGTATGCTCAATTTTAGCTCTTACATGTATTCCATATAACTACATACATCAGAAAGCTCCTTTCTTTATCACCAGACAAAAGCACCATAAAAAGTCATGCACTGCTGAATTGTCAGCAAAGCTCACACTAGCATGCCAGTGAAATAGGGTGGATTTTCCCCCTTAAAATCTTCTAATAGGTTTAGGCATTTCTCCGATGTGTTCATTCAGAAAAAATAACAATAACTGCCTCACCTAAGCACAATTTGGTTGAACCTGAAAAGCATCTAGCGTCAAGAAAGCCTGCAAAAGTCACTGCAACTGCTTACACACTGTGGAAGGATTTCTCATGAATTCGGGAGAAGCTGCATGGCTGCTAGCTAGTAAGGACACAGCTCTCCTTGTTCACTGGTAACACCTACAGCTATGCACTCTTAATCTGGTATATAGATAGTGTTTGTGGACCCTATATGAGTGAAACCAGGGATGTTCATGGTTTACTCCACAATATGTTAACAGCTTAGTTTTAAAATGCAATGAAATGTTATATTAAAATGCATTGCCTTTGCGTACAAGGGTGGGGATGGAGAGGTTTGCTTACCTCCTCAGTTGCACTGACAGCATCTGTCAGCAGCACAAACAGGCAGTGGGTAGGGGAGCTGTCCTGTCCTGTCCAGCCAAAACAGCAGCAGAGGTGCTATGCTGTGTCCTGCCAGGATAATTGATAATCCTGGAGGATTTGATCACCATAAGCTGTAAATCAGGCCACATAGGATGCAACTCACTGATGCACCCCTTAACACAGCACTGGAACAATTCATGCAGGGCTTTGGTAGGGTCTTCTTGTGGCACTGAATTTCAGCCAGAAGGGCTGAAAAACTACCTGAAGGGAAAATGAACATTAAATGAAAGCACACAGGACAAACAGGCTTGGTCGTTTGGATTTCCAGAGCTGCTTATGAGTAAAAAGCAATTATCAGACCTGACACAATGGCAAGCTAGTCCATGCTTTCAATTCACTACCAGTGGTAACTGGCATTTGCTTGGCAGGATTTTATGTTTAATGCTAGAAATACAGAATCAAATCACCCTAAGATATGAGGCATGTTAGTCAAAACAGCCAAAAGTTTTAGCTGACATTATGGTAAGTTATAAACTGCAACAGCTCAGGAGTATTCCTGATAGGAAAAACAGCAGCTCAAGGATAATAACCATTTCAGGCATCCTAGCTAAATGTCCCTGGGTCAGAGTAGGCTGCAAGTGCATCTAGAGAAGATACGAAAAAGTGTTCAGGGGCGGAAAGCAAGTCAAAACTTTTTCTGAATCTAATTAGGACAAACGAAAGTACAAACTTCAAGTTTTCTTTCATTTTGAAACAGTCACCTCATTGCTATAACTGCATCAAACTAGCACTCTCATAATTTATTTATCACATGATCCACTTGTAAACACATGCTGGTACTATCTGAGTTTATTATACCACTGATGTTAAAATTTCATATGCTGCTGTTTTAGGGCTCTTGAATCCCTGAAGATGTAGTACTCCAAATCTCTGCAAGCACAACAGATTCTCAGCATCCCGACAGTACATCTTTCTGACATGGAAGTAAATCCAGTGCACAGTAAAGATGCAACTAATATCAAAACACTTCTTCAGACCTGACCAAAGTGCTGGTTGCATATAACACTGAATAACGAACAGGTAGAAGCCACTCTTTTAAGAGAGATGACATTTCTGACTGTAAAACACAGGCCAGATTTTGGTAAGATCCTTCAGCTGGTCTAATTTCACTGGCTGTGACAGATTTTCTCTAGGTTGAAACTGTGCTGTGATGGCAACCAAGACTAGGTTAGAGTTAGTTCAGCTGTCCACACATGATCTCGGGCATCCTGCCTGGCCTCCACCGGCTGCTCCAGACCCTGTATGAGGGTCACATGTAGCATCAGCCAAGCCAGATGCCTGCTTTTGGTCATTTCTCCATGAACTGATTGCTGTTTCTAAAACATCTGTAAGCTGGACTATTGTTTCCCTCCAATTTCTGGTGACCCTTGAGGATCCTGAACATATTTCTCTTCCAGGTTCTGGAGCACCACAAGCAGTAGATGGCTACAGTGATTTCTACAGACCTCACATCTGAGCAAAACCTTCCTTCTCCTGCAGTGCACACGTGCAGCAACCATGAAAAAAAAATCCACTGGCATCTTCAGGCAATTTCTACCCTGTTAGGATGTGGCAGAGACCACTGCCCATATAGAAATGGAAGTTAGTTGCTATTTGTCTTTGAAATGCTGCATATCCATGACACCTCACACCTTCAAACTGAAAACTTGTATGAAGGATAATCTGATCACCCTCTTTCTCATTGGATGGGTTTACTTCAGTTTGAAGCTAATAATAAACTTCCCTTCCACTGAGATTTCTTTTTAACAAAACAAGTATGTAATATAAAAAGGAAACCTGAAAATTTGTTTACATTTTAAAATAAAATACAAAATGTTATGTTCCTACCTTATACCTGCATCACCTTCTAATAAATGTAATGCAGCTGTGGGAGGGCATTTTTCAGAAGGGAGGAAAGTCCTAGGAAACAAAATGCTTTTAGTAGAATGCTGAATGGTTTCATTGAGTATTTTTAGCCTGGCCTCTTGAGATGCTCTGCAAACATTTGCAAAGCTCTAAAACAGAGCCAGGGTTATGTCACTATCTTTGGTACAAATAATTTGTTAGGATTTACTTTGTTCTGGCACGGGGATATATCAAGAGAAGATGCGTGAACTGGCGTGTTTTCTTTTGGATTAATGTTGTTTGTCAACTGAAGGCTGTCTTTATGAGTAAGGAGCAAGGTGCCAAGAAGTACATTTCACCATGCCAAAATTAAAGGGAGGAGTTCAGAAGTAGTCTTTTATTACCTAATTAGTTTTATCAAATGACACAGATAAACGGACAGGAGATAACTAATAGGAAAAAGTGGTCTACTGAAAAAGTAAGTTATCAGCTGGATGCTCTCCAGAAAACAATTATCTCTCTAGGTAAACAAGTCCTACTGTTAGGAGGTCAGACACAAAGCGCAAGGAATGAGGAGGTCTTCTCAGGATACCAGCCCTCAGTGGAGTGGAAAAGGAAGAAAAAGTAGTGGGATAAACTACACTGAGAAGAAGGGTTGACTTGTTATGAAAGGAGCTAGTATCTTTAAACTGTTCCTATCTGGCCTATAGATAACCCACCAGTTGTTTGGGTTTTTTTGGGGGTTTTGTTTTTTTTGCTTTTTTGAAATGCAAAGCAAGTACAGCTTGCCAGATTAATATCTCTATTCAAAATGAAAATCAGGACTACAATACGAAGAGCCACATTCACCTGCTCAAGAACAATTACCAGAATAACTTTTCTATACCTAGCAGAGAAAATGGCAGCTCAGAGATCTTATTTTATCTTGACTGCCCTCCTAAAACTGAATAGGATTATCACAAAAAGAAATACAGAATTTTAGATAATATTCTGCTTTATGCAGAATAAACAAATGTAGTATCTGGAAGGTATTTAACATGTACTTAGGCTTCCTTTCCATTATTTTCCCAATTGCATGATCTAAACTAGTCAGTCAATTCAGACTCATGTGGCTCACATTCAGATTACATCAATTTTTAACCCCTAATTTGATAATCCTTTCATGTTTCCCATTATTATTTGCTTATCTAGCATATACCTAAAATATGCAACACTTGTATGATTATTTTAGCTAGTAAAATTACACCAGATACACGTAACAGCACAAAGGCATTTAACAAGCCTTGTTGGAAAAAAAAATCAAAAAATGAGGATTTAATTGACTAAAGACTTGTGCCCCCCAGCAGTCTGAAGAGAACATTGATTTTTACAAATGTTCTTTGAGAACTGTAAGTGATGCAACAGAAGAGTTTTATTATGCTATTCTTTCTCTTCATCCTGCCCCTCCTCCATCATCAGTTAATTTGAAAACAGATGGGCACAGAGTTAGTGGGAAAGTGTCTCTTGGGGTCAACAGTTCTACCTTTACTGCAGAGCTGTGGGGACCACAGGAAGCTTCATATATATTTACTGTACACTGTAGCAAGGACTGCTAGGTGCAGAACTAAAAATCAGTCACTCTAAATAGAAATACCAACCATTGCCATCCCAGAACTATGTTAAGAGCAGGCATAAGATATTTATGAGGCCTTGGCACACCCTGAGTAGGGCTGGGTAGCACTTCTGGGAAAGAGCGACCCGTTTGGTTCTTGTTAGCATGCTTTTCCCTGCATGGAAAGCCTGAGTTACGGACAAAGTCCTAGTTCAGATAAAACATCTTGACAAGCCTGCATCCAGCTGAGAGCACCTGCAGTGACAGAGGCACCAGCCTAGACTTAAATCGCTGATCCAACCTGTCACCACCCTTTCCACCAGAGTGCTGACGTTCCCATCAGCCTGTGCGTGGAAAAGGTATCACCTCTCCTCTGTGTCTGAATGGACTTGGGAGGGTATTGGATTTTAGGGACTCTATAATAAGATAGTCCAGCAAAAATAAAAGTAAAAAAAGAAAGAGAGAGCACAGTATGGGAATGTAAATGAGTGAGCTCACACAGGCACAAACAGAAAGCAGGTTTAGTTGAGGAATTAAATAACCAGAAGGTGAACTTATTCCATCTGCCATCTACCTTCAAAGCCCTGAAACAGAAAAGACTTTAAGATTCGTGGTCTTCACAAGTTTCCAAGTGACTTCACAAAGAACAGGGATTCTCTGCCAAAAATAGTCAGCCTTCACTTTCCACCAGAGAGTCAGTCCTTGGCTGGCAAACATCAACCACTGCAATATCCAGACCCGCACATGGATGAGGTCACTGGCCACGATCAGCACATCAGCATGTGTGGTGCAGATCTCAATGCACACGAGAGCCAGCTTCTCCCCTAATGTACAATCCTTCCTTCCTACAAAACAATACAGTACCTCTGTACTCTCTCTTCTCTCCCCGTCCAACCACTGCCACCTCCTTCTTTCTTCCAGCATGTCCCCTTACACTAGGATTGAATGCAGGGCATGGTGCCTGGGGAAAAATGACTTTGGGCTCTGCCCACCTTGAAAAGACTAGCAGAGGAAGAAAATCTTGGCCAAACCAGGATCGTTTGCCAGGAGGGGGAGCAAAACCAGAAAAGTAACCACCACTCTCGCCAGGACTGTCTGAAGATTCAGTGAACCACCTTCCCTAATGCCCAAAGAACAACAAATTACCATTTAAACTGCACATCCTTTCTCTTACAAAGGGTTTCTAGCAGGGTTTGATCATATGTACCATGCACAGACACTGAATTTCCAAATGCTTTGCTGACTTTTTTTCTTTTAATCCTTTCCCTTCTGCATGCCCTAAGCAGCAAGTATCTACTACCAGAGAAATAAGTAGCAGAGGTTCCTGGACTCAAAATCACAAATCAAACTGTGTAATGCTAGCTCATGGTTTTCTGGGTCCAGTTAGGCCACACAAATTCATACAGCTCTACCTATAAAGTTGTGAGAAAACTCTTCCCATAGATGTGTATACATTTCAGGGTGCAGCCAGAGCAATCTCCTGAGATCATCATTGCTCCACACCTACACCATTCCTGCAGGCAGCTCCTCTAAAAATTATAAGCTTTACAGCACTGTTCTCTGCATACCACCTTCCTTCTCCATGTTCCCCGAGGAAGCGACAGCTTTCCTGCTCCAGCATCGCCAACACCAGACTTGTCCTGGTGCCACAACGTGAACCCACCAGAACAAATGCGCTGAAGGAAAGGTATTCACACTTAACTGCAGCTTTTGCTGTAGAACCCTGACATTTTCAGTCTGGTCCTAGGAGTACTAAGGCTAGATGCAACGCGTCACCAGCCCATGGCCACAGTAAATACGAAGACCTCTCCACAAAGACTAAGTTGGTTTGGGAAGCATACCTGAATATAGGGAAAAAATTTATTGTAAGGAATGTGGGCAAGAGAGGCCATCCAAACAAAAAAGCCTCACTTGACCAGACTGCTGACCTTGCCCAGGAATGCAGGCAGCACTGTACACAGGAGAAAAGTTATCTGTGTTCAAGCTGCAGTTAACACCCAGATTCATATGCTGTTTTCCACAAGGAAAAGCTGTGTGTAAGGTCAGAAGACAATAAATCAGGTTTCACTTTGGATCAACTTATTGTTTAGGGGACACAAACACACACAGAAATACCAAAGACTTTTTGAAATTAACAGTGAGCGATTATGTGAGGCAAATGTAATGAAAATATAACAGTCTCTTAGCTAGGGGTAGAGAATATTCAGCCAAAGCCTTCCTCTGACTCCCACTGTGAACAACGCAATATGGAAATAACCAAAATTATGTATTAGATGAATTAATACTGAAGGCTTTCCACTAAGTTATTGTTTTCCTGAATCATTAATTGCAAGACAGCTTTCTGTGTCACAACAGCATTTCAATTACTGACCATTTATGTGAGAAGTTTACTGTAAGTTTTTGAGGATGGACAAAAATTTTATAACTATTCTAACATGTCTCATAGTAACAGCTATAAAGGACACTGAGCATCTGGTCCTTTGTTCACTGTTATAAACTCAAACTAGGCAAACAGACGATAAGCTATTACAAGGTTTAACAACACGTGATTAGCTGCAGTCATATTAAGACAGTGATTCTCATGCATATTAAGTGGATTATTTAATTAAGCAATATGCATTTCAGCAGAACACACTGGATAAGAGTGAGTGCAAGATGCATACACAGTGAAAAGAAAGTGTTCTTGCAAATTCAGTACACACAGGTGGAAACTGTCACACAGACTCTTCCTAAGGTCTATCCAATACTTCCCATAAGATCCAATTTGCTTATAATTTTGCCAGACTAATTGTCGGGGCTGAAAGTTTCCAAGTTGGATGCATGCCTCAGGCTATTTTTTTCTTACATCAGCCAAAACTGTTCAATGATTTCCAAGATAAAAGCCAGGAAAAAAAAAGACATTGTTTTACAGTGAGAAAATAATATCTGGTAGCTCCTCCTTCAAGAATCCAAACATCCTCCTTGTTTTAAATGAGCAGAAGGTGCTTTGTAGTCAGGGAAGTGTTTTTTGCTAAGCGAGTTAAAAGCTGTTCAACTCTGATGACACTCCAACCTCTGCAAACTTGTGAGAGGTGCTGGCT
The DNA here is from genome assembly GCA_013400615.1 of Syrrhaptes paradoxus. Taxonomy (NCBI): domain Eukaryota; kingdom Metazoa; phylum Chordata; class Aves; order Pterocliformes; family Pteroclidae; genus Syrrhaptes; species Syrrhaptes paradoxus. Next base: position 50,240 of record VZTO01027891.1, read on the forward strand.
ATGGGGTTTAATGCCAGGTACCACTGACGAGCACCATCCTGATGTGAGGAGGGAGGTGAGACTCCCTCCCTGCCATTGCTGCTGCCCGTGCCACAGCCCGAGACAGAGGTCAGGCAGGGGTGAGAGCAGGACCCAGGCTGACCCATGCTCCCAGGGGAAAGCCTGCTAAAAAGAAAAGAAAGATGGCATATTTGGCCCATATAGAACACTTCTGCAGAAAATAGCATGTAGGATCCACTGAAGAAGAGGTTAAAAAGAAGAGGATTCAATTAGCTGACTGAAGTGACTTGGGCAATGAGTTTATGATTAAAAGAAACAACCAGACAGGGTCATGGGTGGGTACAGCACTTGACTTTGCAAACTCTTGTGTTTTGTTTGTGTGCAGCACTTAACTAAGAATAAAATGTGCTTAAAAGGATCTCATAAAATTGTAACTCGGAAATGCACAACGCAAAGCTAATGTTCTCAGATACCAACTATAAAATGCTGCTTCTAAATATTTAGGCACTTCTGTGCAGGTATCCTGTTATTTAGACTCTAAGCATCGTCAGAACTGCAGTTAGAAATAAACCTCTATTTATCAGATCTCTCTTTCTAAGGGGTATATAAACCTTCCCCCCCTCCCCTCCGCTTTCCATTATTAGAAACCTATCTATAGAAAAAGAGAAAGAAGATTTGAAGTACCTCAAACAGCAATCAGGTGGATAGCTCCCACTGAGTTTTTTAAGGTAATTTATGCCTTGGAAAATCTTCCCTATTTCCTTACAGCTATAGACAACATAATTTCAGCAGTCCTGGGGAGAGGGCACTGGAGCTACCAATCACAACTGGCAACAAAACATTAAATAAAACCCTTTGGAAATGCAAACAGTGTGCTTACTCTAATAGCTGCTGCGTAGCCCAGCGCACACCTCCATAGACACCTACTACCCAACCCTAATAGCAGTATAGAGTTGGTGCAGGCAAAATCCCCATGCCCTTGCCTTTGGAGCAGCCACAGCTCAGACCCACATCTGATGTGTCTGCCCCACCACAGGTCCAACAAGCCAGTGTACCCAAGGTCACCCTGCTGAAGGCAGTGGCAAAGACAGGGAAGTCCTGAACTGCTGTCCTCTGCCAGCAGGGCAGCGGGATGGGGACTCTGCCTCGCACTGGAGAATTTCTGAAGGTTTTCACTGATTTCTGCAGTGATTTTTGAGCAACTGCCAGAAAGAAACTGCAAACGTGGGTTAATAATTTACCTTTCTTGTGTTGGTTGCTCAATACAGAGTGGACATTGTGCCTGTAACTACACCACGGTCTGGAACTGAAATGGAATGAAATAAGGCAGAAAACTTTCCATTGTGACTGGGAGTTCAAGGTTGTACCCAGAGATTATACTTAGAAATATACATAGAAATATCTTAATTTAAATTACTGATTGTAATTTTTTTTTTAAATCTTCAGCTCACTTGGTATGTTGTTCACCTGTTCTCCTCTCAGCAGTGAATTCCCCTTTCCACAACCAGCTGGTTATATGATGAATTAGTCTAAAAGGCAGAAGATGAAAAGGAATGCTGGCTGTGCAGTTGGACGCCTGCTTTTCTTCCTACCCCATACAATGTCATTTATTCCCACAGATATCAACTTCAATACTCATTATGGCAACACTGTTTTCATTGATTATGTGCTTATTAATGCCAACTTCAGTGAAGAAAATCACCTACTCCCAGGAGAGGGATGACTTGTGATTTCATAATAATTACAGTGTCTCTTAAGTATTTCTAATTTTAACAGGACAATGTACATCTTATTTTACAAGGACGGCAGAACCATTACACAGCACAGTGCTACACTCTTTTCAGAACACAATCATTTCCTTAGATAAAGAAGAAATATAGATCTATTTCTCTGTGCATTATTATTTTTCTTATTAATTAAAAACAGAAACATATTGGGACTTTGCATACCATGCATTTAGGAAGACAAATACATAAAAATGAGATTCAGAAAAGTGAGGACTTTGAATAATTTTCTTCCATCTTCCATCCTTTTAATGTAAACTATTAGATAACATTTGAAGAATTTTGGCGATGGAACATAACTGAAACTTGTCAAAGACAGATCTACTCTCCAGTCCCTTTTCTCCTTTGCATAAAACTATTCCCATTAGCACCGGCTGCTGTGGCATATGTTCCCAGTAATGTGGTGGAAGAGTGGCCTCAGTGGAAACATAGAGTCTTAATACTTGTCTTAATACTTGTCACTGTCATTACTTCTGCCTACGAAAATTAACTCTAGAGCTAGCAGGGGAATCAAATAAAATATACTTATAATACAACTTACACTGCAACTTCTTGATTTATATTTGATCTAATTGCTAAACAGCCTACTAGAGACTTGATAGATCTGGCCCAAAACTTACCATCAACAAATAATGACAAAACATGTGTTGATGCACATAAAGTGAAAAGAATTCCCTCAGAAAAGCAACACAAAGAACCAAGTGAATTGGAAACGGTCTGTGAAAGGCAGAGGGCATGCACTGTAGCTCTTTCATGCTCTGGCTGTTTTTTGTGAGCTTCATTTATGTATAATTAACCATTTTTTCCCCTGCAAATAATTTCATTTGAAGTTGTGCTGTCATTTTTACCCCCTATCTTCCTGCCACAGCCACATAAAGCAGTCCAGCTTAAAACGGTGACAACTGAAACACGCCACAGCAAGAGTCCAAGCTCTCTATGTTAGCATAAAATCCCACACTCTTGTCTCCCTCCTGCTCCTCCTATCATCAAAAGAATGAAAGAAATTAATAAACTGTAACTGTCCATCTAATAGAGCCTTGGCCAAAATTCGAGCTCAATAATTAGTTACATTCTGCCTCTCCAAATTCCCACACGAGGCTAAAAGAAATAACTCTTCTTTTCCCCTCCCAGACAACAAGTTTTTATATGGCTAATGGACACAGCATTCCACCTCTGAGAAAGCCAGGAGGTTAACCAGAGAGAAGTAAGAGATATTTATAATACTTGGATAAGACGACAGCAGCAGATGAAAAGAGAAGACTATTGTACTAAGTTTGAAGTGTATGTCAACTCAAAAGCTAAATGATTGTTCTCTAATTATACTTTCCATTAGAGAATAAAAGCACAGAAGATCATATAGGACAGGCAGCTGTCAGGACTTGGTGTCTGAGGGACTATAATACAGAATAATTTGGCATAGGAAAGTATTTGAGACAATTCAGATAAGGTTATGAAAAGCTGATAAATCAGTAAAGTAAAGCACATTTCAGTATGGCACTGGACCCCAATAAAACACAGAAAGCATCCAATCCATTTAAGTCTGAAGACTATGGAGCATTAACACTATACTATGTTCTCAGATAGTCATAAAACAAATCAGTACCTCACGCCACTACCCAGTGAATTACCAATATATGAAGAGAAGGAAAACTACTATGACACCTGTGCTACCAAGAAAATATACATTACTCATCACACCGGGATTATAACTGGAATTTTCTTATGAGGCTGGTAGATGAACACTATAACCTCAAGCAGCTCTCTCACAAGATTTTACTTACTGCATATTTCGTGTGTATTTGTAAAGGACTTAACGAGCTTCTTTTGCTTCTAGTACAAAGGAGTGTGCATCATCACTGAAAAAAAAATAATCACAAGGCAAGGCTACCATGAAGGGTCTTGCTAGTATTGCATGTATTTCACAGTCTAAAAAAAAATTGTGCAATTCTTTCTGAATACTGGAGATACCATCAATAAAGCCGGTCTTGTTCCTTCCTTAATCTGGTCTGTGTCATACTTGCTGTCTGTGTCATTGTTTTACAGGTGTCATGTACCTGCAGCCTAGAGGTTGTATCCATGCAAGCTCAAGACATTATTAATATATGGTGACAAACTATTTTTTACATCGATCAAATTACTATGGAGAATACAGACAGTGGATTTTGCCAAAAGCATGGGATTGCTCTCCATGAACCAGATGGTGACTTTTTATCCTGTTTCTGTTTAATTTTTGGTTTCTAAAAACTCTTCCAGTTCTAAATCAGAAGCAGGGCGATTTCAAGCCTCACTTGAAAGCCCGTGTTAGAACAACTAATTCAACTCCAGTCCAATTCTTCATTCATTCTACTCATTTTCAATTTGTAAGGTGTAAAGTCTCCACATTTTTACACAAATAAGGTCCAACGTAACTACAAACATAACATCCACTGCACACTGTGCCCATGTTCTGATGCACTCAGTGCATGTTCTTCAGATTTACTGAGAGAAGTTCAGGCACCTAAGGCTTGGTTACGTACCCCCACATAAACACCACACTGACTGGCAGATCCTGAGGAAAACAGCTCAGGTAGATTACTTAGTATCACCAACTTTTGCATAAGAAATGAATCTTATTCAGTGTGGAAAAGCTGGGTCATTATTGTCTCTGAGAGAGACAATAAAAACTCCAAGTTTTCTGAGCACAGAGATGGTAAGCAGAATGTTTTTATGAATGTTTCCTTTCTTCTACATACAGCTTAACATTAATTCTGCAAGAAAAGAAATGTTACGATGGTTTTAGATCTTGGTACTTCTTTAGATTTCACAAAAAAACCCCAAGAAAATATACATTAATTTCTACATTATTAGATTTACCCATATTTTACATATAAAAGTCTAAATCATCTTGTGCATGTAAACACACATAAAAACTATGACAAATAACTGCCTGTCCAAACATACTATATCCTGTTACCAGGTGGAAAGGATGGAGCCATCAGACAAAGATTAACTCTATGCCAATGTTTGCTTTAAACTGGAACCTGTTCTCAGAACTATCACCCACATATGTTCAAAGACTGGTAACCCTACATCTCCCAGTGCAAGGACCCAATTCACATGAACACTCTTCCTTCTGATCAGACCCATAACTCATTGCTATACAGACACTTCCAATTCACTTCAATTTCTTAACTATCCACCTTAACGCCAGCTATGGTGAGACCACAGCATACACTGCCTTCAGAATGTGTACTGGAACTTCTCAAGTCTCCAGAGTAAACAAGTAGCAGGAGTTAATTCCCATCTTTTGTTGAGCTGTAATATAATTCTACTGATTTTGGTGCAACTATTTTCAATCCACACATATGACAATCAAGAGAAATGCAGTATCACTGAATGGGTACTTTACTCTTATTTTTCACCCAAGGGCAGACATCCCAATGCTTTTTTTCTTTGTGGTAGGTGTTTGTTTATTGTACATGATTATTTGATTTAGAATGGATTATCACACAACTGTCTTACAGACATGGTCATCAATATCATGGTTTTCTTTCTTTCATCTTTGTTACTCTCATCTAGGAAAGATTTTGCAGTACACAATGAAAGAGCCCCAATACTGCTGCAATGCCAAAACACAGGAAAAGCAACACAAATCCCAACACTGTAAATCATGCTTCCTTCCTCCTCTTGGTCACAAAATGTAACTACAGCTCAATCTAAGCACAATGCACCAATTGTTCTCACAGTATTCTGCATGTGCTTGAGGCTTTTATCTACCGATCCTAATGCTCTTTAGAAGCAGACTCCCCACAGTAGACAGCTAAGAGAACTAGATTCTACAGTTAACCAACTATCATTGCATCAGGACACATAAAGGAAGAGCTTTACCTTTACTGAAACAGTATTTCCAGGTTGAAGAAGATTCATATATCTACTTTTTCAGGTGATGCACTGAACAACACCCTCACCTCATCTGGCAGCTCAGACAGACTCCAAGGGGAATTAAGCTCCTAAATTCAGGATAATCAGCCCGAATAGCCCGAAAGTAAAGCAAAAAAGCTGTTACTTCATCTAAGGCACCCTTAGCTCTAGCTGGGTATCTCAAGCAGGAGGAAGGGCAGCAACAGGAACAATGTACGCGCTCCCGGTGGAAAGAAATTTAGGAAAGTCTGCTCAGGGTCAGAGGTATTCTCAGGGCTCATGTGCAAAGACAAACTGTCCCAGAGAGGGGAAAAGGGCCTGTTCCATTTATCAGCTCATATCCAGGTGGCCTCTTAGGGATGTTGGACTTTTCCAGAGCATTTAAAGGAATGGGGGACTTGATTATCATTTAATGTGTTGTGCAGGCTTTACATAATCAATTCATATATAGATTCTGTATATACAGATACAATATAGATATATTATATAGGTACTCATCTACAGATTCTGATTAACTAATCTTCAACTTCAGTACACTTCAAGGAAGACTCCAAATTGATGGAGAATCCAGGACTTTCTGTGGTGGTTCTCTCTGCATCTTGTAAATTTTTGGTCACCGCTGCTAGTTCTTCTCTGAGTTGGAGGCAACCCTCGGAGTTCTTCCAGCACTTGAGGAACAGAGTCCAAACTACAGCATACCCTTCAGGTCTTAGAAGAACTTTTGCTAACCAATAAATGCAATATAACTGCCTCCTTGTAACGCCTTGTGTTTTATTTCAGTTACAGTAATCATGGAGGTTATAGAATGTGAGCTTAAATTTTTTTCAGCTATTCATGAGCTTTACAAAACATTCTCTGGGGGTCACAGGACTCCAAACAAATATGGTGATAGTTAGGTCAATCCTATGGAGCATTAATCTAAAGTCAAGTCTGACTGCCACTTTAAAACTTTGTAAGAAAATGTGTAAAAAAACCCCCAAAAAAACCCCAAAACTCACAATGCGAGTGATGAAACTCATTACAGTAAAATGGACAGTCTCTTTCTCTAAGATTTCCAGAATATCTGACACATTGGTGAATCTTAGTAACTTCACTAGCAACAGTCTGATGTAAGTGCTATGGGTAGGATTAAAAAGCTTTCTTGATTTCAAAGAACGGACTGGAACATCACCTGGAAAAGAGACTCTGACAATGTAACCCTACTGGTTATTTTAGTTTACTAGATATATTTTTAATGGCGTATGACTCAGTTCTCCATTTCTTAATTAATTTTATACCCTTTGTCATGGACTGTAGCTGGTTCCCCTCACTGGCTGGTACCACTGTGAGCAAGAAAAGAATCAGGTTTGCAAATTTTAACTGAAAGACAGCTAGTGATAAGAGAAAACATACAAACATCTGGATCAAGAACACCTTGGATAGGAATTTAAAAATGGCTCACACAATGGAGCCATTACATTACAGAATTACCATACATTACACACATTACAGAAACACCGCTTATATGTTGTTTTATTGACATGGTAAATTACCAGTCTTGTTCACTGGGGCACATACTTTTAAATTATCTGTTTAGATTTATCAGCATAACTAGATTTATTGCACACATGTAGACACCTGTTTTACAAAACATACCAACTGTGACAGAACAACCCTGATGGAATCCTCTGGCTCTCATCCAAGAGGAAATGCATTGCAAGCTTTGCTGAACTGTCCTAAAAAGTCTTCAATGTTATAATAAGGAGGTTACCAGCCAACATTTCATCATTTGCTAATCTACACATCAAAAAGATTAAAGAAAATATACTAAGCTTTGGTGATTTGGCCATTATTACATCAGATTAAGACCAAGACTAACATTTATTTTCTTGTGAGAAGTGGCCAATATCTTTGCTGTCCACTTGGTCTCCTTTTAAATAAACATTTAAGTATTTTAAATAACATAAAGTCAAAGGCAAAAGGATGTAAATGGAAAAAAACTCCAAATTCTCAGATTAATTTAAATAACAGAAGGTTTACCACACTCTGCTGCCCATTTCCAGGTACGACCCACACATTCATTATGTGGCATCTCCCACAGGAGACACCCTTCTAGAGCAACTGCTGGAGGCCAAGTGAGACACCCTCTGTGACATCTCAAATATCGCTGGACATCTGTGTTGGCAGATGAACTGAGACATTCGTTACGTTCCCCAACATGACACTGCAATCAATCAAAGGCAGACTTTGTGATTCAGGTTTGGTGTTAAAAAGCCTTCTTTGTTAGGAGTCTCGTGGCAGTAGTTAATGAAAGTAACCTCTGGGGGATTCCACATGCACCGCACCACTAGAGGAAAGGACACTTCCATGAGGTGTTTGTGACTGCCTACTAAGATATCTGCCTTGATCAGTGCACACTTTGTTGCTGTTGTAAATGGACTGTCCAGTATCTTTCCAAGTACAAGAGTCTAATAAAATAAACCGAGACTAAAGTTCAAAAACTGCATTCAGTTTGCAGACGTCATTGTTCTGAAAAATCCTGACAGGTAAAGTTTTGATTCAGACGATCTCTATTGTGTACAGAAGATAATCCACCAGACAGATTTCAAGGTCCTCTTCAGCTTCAAAGGTCAGTTACTCCAACTCTACAGCCAAGCTCTCACACTAAGCCAAAAATTCCTTATGAAATTTTCAGTGACTACATACAGAAGACATAATAATGTTGTCTCCTGGACAAATTGGTTGGAACAGCCCCTCTTCGCATTTGTAACTTTATTTAAATATTTCACCAGTATGGTACAGAAGTATGATACCATCACTTATTCATAGTCAGAATTGTCTAGATAAGGAAACATAGCCTTATTACGGTGGGGTGTAATGGCCTTTACCACATGCATTCCTAATTCTTCTGGTAATGGCAAACAATGATGCAAGGCATCCAGAAGTTGTGTCAACAATACTGTTATATTGAAGACTGAGTAAATTAATTTCTCTGTAGAGATTCATGAGAATGGAAATGTGCTTCTATTCCTATTAAGCATGAAGATGTTTTGTCTATCTAGTGCTAAGCGGAACAATGGAATAATTCAGTCTCAGGGCAAGATGGATTTCCAGAAGTCTTGAGAACAAACACTTCAGTAGACAAGTATTTTGCTGTCTCTGTGTATGGGAGGGATAACCCCAAACACAGGAGAAAGTAGGAAGGAAGTGAAGACACGCTTGAGGTATAGTTCTTGTGGGACATTGACAAAAAATGAGAGAAGTGAAAAAGATGCATTTGGGTAAAGCATTGCTACAAGCATGCGTGTAAGGAAACTCTTCTGAGAGTATACTACAGAAGTTTTCATGGTAGTACTTTTTTTCTTTTTTTTTTTTTTTAATTCTTCTTTCCTCAGCATTTGCGAAGATCTTAAGGACCAAATTTTGATACAAATAAACTGACCATGATAAAGAATAAGATGATTGTTACTTATTGACCACTGAATGGTCCACAGATAGCAATGACATGATCTCTAGCAATTATATGCTTCAACCTTAGGCAAATAATTCCAGATTTCCTTTTTCTTTTTTACAGTGCTCGCAGATGAAATTGTTACCACACTGATCTAGAAATATATTTCAAAATTCAGTCAAGAGCTTTACTTGGATTTTAGACTTTTGCTATCAAAACTTCATGTGGTCTTCTATATGATAATTAAAAAAAAAAATGAAGCATACTATGATGGTAAAGAGAAAACCTGAACCGACTGCCTTGCATTTCAAAAACATCTAAAATACACATATTGCTTTGAAGAGGTACACTAAGAAAATAAAATAGTAGCATTATTAGTAAATTTATCAAAAAATAATCACAGGTCTAAGAATTACCGTTATCTGGTAGTGCTTGAGGTAATAAATAGAATAACAAATCATCACATTTTTGAATGGCACCGTGAAACAGTTTTAAGAAAATATTTTCATGTGACTGTTTCTTTTAAAGAGTTTTGTGTAAACTGGGAGGGATTTCTTTTCAACATTTTGCTCTGTTGTGAACACGCAGTTATGGTCCTGCTGAAAAGAGTTTCAAATCAGTTTGCAAATGCAAATCTGTGAACTCCTGAAAATGTAAGAAGAAAAACGACAACTGAAATTTGATACTTGGCAACTCCAATGAGATCTTTCTCTATCTCTCCAATTACAGTTCACACATATCATTATAGTCACAATATAATTATTGCTCATTTTACACTTTTACAAATTCAGGACAATGTCAGAAGTCAGTACCCTTGATTCCCAGTATATTTTTTGACATTCATAATGCTTATAACCAACATAAGATTCCTAGGGCTCCCTCAAGCATGGTATAGTAAAAATTAAATTAATACCTATTGAACTAGGTAACTAAGTTCTAATCACAACAAAGGTTTTATATGCTTTCATATAGAAATTATTTCTCGTTAAAAACACCAGGATTTTTTTAATTTTCATAAAACTACCAAATCAAGGAGTTCACTGAGAACAGGATCCTGCAGTTCAAATTTTTTTGCCTTTCATTCAAAAAATAATCTTTTGCATTAAACAACAAGATAACACTATATTAATCTGCATTACTTGGTTAATTTTTTAAGGTCTCTTCAGCTATTTGTGGTGTACTTTATCTGCGTCTTCTTGGACATCCAAGAATCATGCACAATCTTGACAACTAGAAATGGCAAATCCACTCTCCAATATACTGCAAAAACCATCAAGAAATGCCACATTTCCAACAACATCTGAGAAACTGAGTGTAGTCCCAGCAAGGTCAAATATCTCATGGTTCAAATACAGATGCAAGTCTGCAATTTAAACAGCCTTGATCTACATGTGTGGAAAAGGTAATCGTAAACGGTGACCCTTTAACTGTTTAGTGCAAATGATATTAAGTCCACTTCCCATTTAACCTCATTTGTAAATAAATGAATCTCAAAAAACTGATCTGCATTTCAGTAAACTCAATTTGATTATCTTGGCGATGATAGTGAAAGCATTTTTGCCAGCTGCAGCTGAAATGGCTAAAATCCGAATACTTTCAGAAATCACTAAAACCTTCCACAAAAAATTCAGTTTTTATATTCAACTATCTGGCAAGTATCTCAAGAGTAACAGCAGTTTATCTCTTGCTATAGGATGCAGAAAATGTAGATCTGTACAACACTATACAAAAATCATATGGGTATAATTATTGCTATATATATAACAAAGTGGCTTTCAGATCACTGTAAATTTTTATTATAATAATGAAATTACTTGTAGAAGTGCAGACAGATAACATAATGTAACATTACCCTACTGATGTATAATCTGACTGCCGTACAATCAAAAGAAATCTGTCATAACACCTCACACAATACAGAATAGTCAAATGCTTTATTCTTCTTGTCAAACAATTAACTGTTGCTTTTTTATCACTGAAAGTGAGTGTCTAAATATTATGCTAACTTGCAACAAAGTGACCTTGCATTCAAATTTACACTTGCGCTCAAAATTCATAGCTAGCATAGATAACCTAAACAATCTTCTACTGCAGAATATATTAAGTAATTAACTAGGGAAAAAAAATTAAAAATCACACGCCCAAGCACAGGACAGAGTCCCTGCAATGCCTGCACTAAATTTATTTTAAGCCGTGTTCACCTTACATGAAGCAGTACAGTTTTAAATTAAAATATCAGGAAATCTCTGAGCTCCAAGGATAAAATCTGGCATCAAAGAATTAAAAACAAAAGGACTAGTTTAATTTCAGATGCGCTTTTCAGGAACCGAGCTTGCTCTGTGTTTGTGTTACAAGCTGCTGACACCTTCCACGGGAAATGCAGTTATTTTAGACTTCTACTACAGCAAACAACTCTGGCGATTCCCTCTGAAGGAATGGCTTCTCCCTTTTTCTGAAGGGAAGCAGGAATACTGCATACAGCCATTGTCACTGACTCATCATCAGCGTCATCATCATCATTATCTTTCCAGTGGTGGCAGAGGTTGCCTCCTCTCCGTGCAGCCCCCAGACCTGCCTGCAATCTTTGTGGGATGCCGCTAGAGGAGGAAGACTCCGGTGGCACCCGCTCCCCAGCCTGCCTTGCCAGGAACGAGGCAGAGGAAGATCACACAAGGATGCTCTCCTCAGGTGAAAGGTCTGGAGCATAACACATCTTGGTCTGAGTCTGGCCACCCATTTGTACAAGAGGCAAATCCTAGGCATAAATTGGTAGAAAACACTACCTAAGCCTAAAACACTCTGTCCATGGTTCCACCACAGAGCATAGTTGCCTCACAGTGGGAGATAAACAACTTGTAAATGTAGGGACTTGACAGCAGTTATTTTATGGAAACAAGCACAATTTTATACATATAAAAAAAAAAGATTACAGGTAAATGCTAAAATTAAGTTCAATCCAGACACCAAAGAACTGCTAGGTTTTTCCTCCTTTCCTTAAACAAAACTATGTGTACATAAAGGACCACCACTATCAAGAGAACACTTCCTACAGAGTCATGAGGAACAGAATGCTCCTGGCAGTATTTACCCAGTTGTAATCAGCAAATAGAGTTTTAAAAAAAAAAAAAAGAAAAAAGACAACACACTTAAAAACAAATTAAAAAGCACCTCAAAACAATAGGAAGCAGTATCATCTCAATGAAAGTCATGATTAAAGCTTTAAACTCAACTATGAACCTTCCCAATTATTTCCAGCACTGAGTAACATCCTGAATTTAGCAGCGATGACCTTCACTTTCAGTTCCCTGCTGCAATGCTGTTTTCTAGCTGAGAAGCAATCCACAAATGGGAAGTATAACACATATGCAACACAGACTTCAAACAAAGGACCACTGTCACAATGAGAAGCCTACCACAAATAATCTCGTTATTGCAGTCATGAACAATCTGACTCATGAAGTGTCCGAAGCAATGTTCCAGGCTACAGCCTCCTGCTTATACACAAAGCACACCTGGCTATTTCACCCAGCAAACAGATGCTTGTTAAGGCTACGTGGTTTTACAAAGAGAAACCCTTGAGACAGTACAGCCAGAGCTGCAGAATTAAGAGGAAATTAATCCTTCTATCATTATGTGTTTATCTTTCCCTTCTCTGGGAAAGCGGGAGACATACCTACTCCTCCTTAGCGTATTTTGCTTTTCACATTAGGATAAAACACTTCTTCAAATAATTCAGGATACAACTGATGTAACCTTACACAGTCCTAAGTTCTCAATACACAGCTAGCACTGACCTGTGCCCCAGGGAGCCCAGGATGGGTGGTGAGCACACATGGGTCACCTGCATCCGCCCTGGCACAGGTACCGAGCAGCGCATCTGCCTTCGTGGTCCTTGTGAGCATCAGAGGTGTGGTAACATCTGCCTCTCTGAGCAAAGTACTGGCATGCAGCGACACATGCAGAGTGAGGCTGCACTGGGTTTGCGTGGCTGCTGAAACAAAAGCCCTCACAGTCCTTAAACCAATCCTGCTTCAATAAATGCTGGTGACACAGCGCTGCAGGGGGACAAAGCTGGATGAACCCTGCTGGGGTAATGCCAGTTTTGATGGTTCTACAGGTTTTAGAGGGAAAAAGTGTAATTGGCAAGCCCCTACAGATTAATACTAGAAAACGAACATCACTGCTACAGAAAATATTCACAGAAGGGGGAAAAAAAAGTGCAGGGGAGTCAAACCACATCCTTCGTAGACAAGAAACCATTTCAATTTAACTGCAGAACTCAGCAGCACCCTAACTACCAAACCGGCAGGCCTCCAGAAGGTGACAAAATGATTTTTTTAAAAGAAAATAATCTGAAACTTGAGAGAATACACAAGTCTTTCTTAATAAGATAAATGAAGTTTCCTTATGAACATATTCCCAAGCTGAACACACATTTTAACTTGAAATAGAGGGAGTGTTTTGTAAAAGCATTATGCAGATGTGAAACTGCTTTTATCTAACTCAATTTATTGGAGAAACACGTCGTATCATGTTTTTAGAATATTATAGAGATAAAAGTATAATCAGTGAAATATTTGCATATTTTGTAGTACAAAGAAATGATGTATGCTAACAGACTATTTGTTGTCACATTAGCTTCAAACAGAAAAGGAAATAAGGGCTGATTTATTACTGTGTGTCTCGGGCTGTCGGACGGTAAAATTCCACTGACTGTAGTTTAAACAAAGGTCTAGTAAAAGGAATGGAAAAAATCCTATCAATTTCATAATTCATAACAATAAGTGGTATGACATAAAGTGTTTATTAAAATAATTTATTATTTTACCTTATTCATTTATACTATTTAAAGGACTGAGTTCTAAACTGCAGTTTCTTAAATCTGCACTTTAAAGAAGTGTTGACATGTTAAGGGTTGTACACTGTATCCTTCAGAAGTAACAAACCGATTCAATCTGTTTTAACTGCAAAACGCAGCAGCACTTCTGCCTCAGGACCCTCGTCACCCAGCCTCCTGCCCTGCTCCTGGAGCCAGAGACGTCTCGTGGTACTTTTCAGTTTGATTTTTGACCCCACCTTTACCACGGGGATACTCTCTGGAATCTGACAGTTCTAACTGTTAACCTCCCAACTTCCATCTTTAATAAACTGCAGATCAGTTTGTAGATCCTCCCACGGCAATGCCTCGGTCAGCTGGGAACAGTTTTCTCTCCTCCCTTGTGCCTCACTGCAGTAGGCAGGAAGGGGACAGACCGGAGGAGGAAGGGGAAAATAAACTTCAGCATGCACATACACACTTATGTTTACACACACATGCATCCATGTGTATATAAATATGTATTCACGTGTATACAGTATACCTAAAATCATGTTTACAAATATGGGATGTATATATAATTACAAATGAAAGGTGGAGTCCTGAATCCGCAGAATCATCACCTGCTTTGGTTAATGTCTCCAAGTTTTACCCCTGTTTACGTGAATTAATTTTGGAGCAAAGCAGCATATACTGAAGCTCACTACCAAACCAAATCCAACAGCTGTGGTTTGATTCAGTATGTCGGTTGCATCCCAAAAAAAGCCTCATGAAAACTCTCTCAGTAAAACCCGATGCCCATGAAGGGCACCAGGAAGGTGGGCTTACACCTCTGTGGGGTCTAGGGCCAGGGAACTAATGCAATGATAAAAAAAATCATCATATACCCATAACTGTATCCAGTAGTAGGATCACATTTAGAGTACTAAAGGGATTTAATAAATCAATTTTAAAATAGTTTCAGCTTTTTCACAGATGGAAAGTAGATTAATAGAGTGTTTATTTCAAGTGGTATAGCTACGGCCACACAACTCATCTGTAGTTGAGATCTATTCCTACTGCATAGAGATCTCTCAGAGTAAGAATGTCTTGTTCTAGTTAAAATCAATCTACTGTAAATGGAGATCACATTAAACCAAAAGACGACATTCTCAGTGCAGTATGAGACTGTCAGCATATTCCTTCATCATTCCACAGGTATTTTGGAATGGCACAGACCAACCACAGATTTTAAAAAAAGAAAGAACAATTCACAACTATGTATTTGTATCTATTTTTTCATTCCCTCCCAATAAGAAAGTATTCTTCCATAAATGCCATGGAATTGTAGCATCTTGGATTTAATTTTACAAATAGCAGAGATGTTTCTCTGTAGTAATAATCCTTATGGAAGTATTAGCAGGTTATTGTTCCATTTATGTGTAACTTGAAAATTTTAAAGAGTTGTAGAAATTTTAGACTAATGTTTCTTTATGTCGTGCTACTAACAAAAAAAAAGAATTCTACAGTAGAGGAATAACCTGCAAATAAAATTGCTGACAAAGTTATAAATACCGAAAAGCATCAAAAAGTTCCAATTAAAATTTAAAAAATAATTTTAAAAAATCATGTTATGATGAGATTTCTTAATGCAGGTCATTAGCTGTGTTAACATTTGCAGCATATTATGGCTATTAAGCGGAACACATTTTTATCTGACTGTAAAAGTCTGGGACTTTCCTCATATTACCTTCCTGGCATTCTGCCAAGGCTCAGCTCTTGTTGACATTTAATCTGAACATAATCCCTGAAATCTCTGTGCCATTGCTGGGTTGCATGGGAATGACTCCCTGACAACGTACATGGAATTGTGCTGCAAATTTTATTTTCAGCTCATAGCTGTTCCCCTTCCTTTCCAGCTGTTGCAAATTATTTGTTTGAATAAAAATAAATAATCTAGACCTTTTATTTGTTATAGAACCACACAGTACCTAAAAAAGAAAACAAGTCTGACATTTCTTATTTCATTTGTTTTTCTGATGATGGCTACCAAACTTTTAAGGGAGTAAACTCCAGAAAACAAATAAAATTCAGCAGCTGCTGAAAACCCTGGCTAATGAGCTGCAGTGGCTCAAAGAACTCCAGCAACTCTAAGCAGGAGCAAGACCACACTGCAGCAGAGGGATGAGGGTTCCAGATGACAGTACTTGCACTTGACTGGAGTCTTCCAAATGAGCAATCGCCTTTACAAAAGAAACATACACTTAAAGAGTTTTTTTCATATTCAAAGATGCTTCTGATCTCTGAAGCCAACTGCCTTTTTGTCATGAACACTGTGAAAAATCAGAGTGTCCAAGATTTCCACATCTGTGATTTTTGGCACTTGTGCAAGGGTAGGGATTGAATAACTGACGCCTGAACAACACTAATGAAATTGAGGCAACACAGCAATTTGTCCCACAGGGAAGCATAGAAAAGCACAAAAATCACTGCCACAAGGTGAGCATGGATCTCTCACTGTTTTCTGTGTGCTGAGGACTCCACAAGTATTTTCCCCCGCATTCAGGAAGGAGCTAGGTAGGCAAAGCAGCACTGACTTTAATCTTGTTAATGCAGGTCCTAAAAGCAGTAAATCATACAGCAGTACAAGTTCCAGGATGGGATGGAAAGACCTACCTGTTG
Source organism: Syrrhaptes paradoxus (assembly GCA_013400615.1). NCBI lineage: Eukaryota > Metazoa > Chordata > Aves > Pterocliformes > Pteroclidae > Syrrhaptes > Syrrhaptes paradoxus. The sequence continues at coordinate 66,831 of VZTO01027891.1, forward strand.
ACCTGCATACTTAGTTCGGAAACAATTTAAGTGTTATTATAGTTCATGTGAGCTAGCACCGGTCTACCTACATTTGCTGTGGTCCCATTTCTGCCTGAAGCAGAGATTGGCTTTTATTGAGACTTCTTATTTCTTGAGTTATCCCAACATTTTTCCCTTCCTATGTAAAGTTAGTAAATAAAACAAACAAGAAAGATTAATTATTCCCCGCAAAAGATAACTCTATTTAAGAAAGTGTAAAAGGATGACAGATAAAGTAATCTTAAATTTTTTAAACTCTTAATTTGCAGCAGAAAGCTTGCTTTGTTCACAGACTCTTCTCCCTGTGCATGAACCCCTTCCCATAAAGACATTTCCTACAGAAAGCTGACCAAGATACCAAGGACTATAATCTCATGGGAAAAGAGAAAGTGCTCTGAAGCATTAATAAAGCCTTATTTTATTACCTTTAAGTTATTCCTAATGCTAATCTTTTCATACATGTAAACACGTATCCTATTTCAAAGGTATGCCTTTGGGTTGGGGTGCAGAAGACCTTTCAGTTCTTCTCCTTCTGCTCTTTAAGAAGGAAACTCCACGGAAAAAAAGTAGCTAAGTAGCTACTCCTCCAGTCCTCTGTTTCCTACAACAGAGTGGCCTGATCCAACCAACAGCCACTTAAGTCAACGGGGAGCTGTTAGTGTTTGGTTTAGGGCATGTAAGAGTGAGAAATTAAGAAACATGTCTTTACCTGGCCTTCAGCCAGGCATAGCGCCGCCACTAATGAGTGGCTGCTATAATGAGACCTTTTGAACGAGTCATATGTGAGGTATGAACCAATGCACACAGTGCGAACCCCATCCCCATTTCAAAGAGGGAAAAATCATTGCAGTTTTATCATAAATATTTTCAGGTGTTCTGGTGCCAGCCTACCACCAAAGGAATTTACTGATAGGGAAGGGCAAGGTCTGTTTGCAATGCAGTCCTCCCCTGGGAGATGCATTTCACGGCTCCCAGCCAAAGCCTCCAAAACACCTGCGGGGTAGCAGTTGGGCTGGAGCTGTCCCATCACGCCCTTCCACTGCAGCCGCATTTGCCTATTTTTGCAGCTAGCACCACCAAAGGCTACAAAAACTTGTAGTCAGCACAATCCCTTCCAGATTGACTTTTCAGTCTCTTCAGATAATAAATATGGAGGGGAGTGCATAGACTGGCAACAACTGTAAGTATAGTTTACACAGGGGGCTCGGCACCTCTCTCAGCCCTTTCTTCTTGGTAACAATTTCCATGTGACTGTTACCATCATGGCCCTCACTAGCCTCAAAATAAAACTGCCCACCCAACCACCTTGTAAATACATCATTTCACCTAGCACTGACACAACAAAATCCTTTTTGCTCAGTGTTTTTAATCCCCACGATAACAGTGCTGCACGCAGCGTGTCAAAATGAAGAAAAGCTGTCCTGGTTAGCCCAATGACTCAACAGTGGTTTCTTCCTTTGCTGCTCCAGAGGCACCAAGAGCCATCTCAGGAGCTTAAATCTTGGTGCTAATCACATGTTCACTGTCCAGCCAACACTATCATCTTCAAGACAAAAAACCCCAAGTCTGTGTAGCCTACAGCTACTAGTGATGTACATCCTACCAGTACACTATGTAGTACCTAAATGAAAAAATACTTCCAATGGTAAGTGAGCAAGGAAGACTATGGTTTTAATACAGTCTCCATCTGCAACTAAAACCTCAGACAACGGAAAGCAAAGTCAGAATGAAAGCAACCAAGAATCATAAAGAATACTGCATATATACATGTATCTTATAAAAACAACTTTTGGAACAACGCATTCAGCCAAAGCCTCAGCAGTGCTCAGGAATTCAATGATCCCTCCTAACAAAGAACTGCAGAGGGCTTTACAAACTATAAGTCCCACAGAGGCAAGTAAACACTACCTACTGTCACTTGAAGTGTTACAAAGCCTGAAGAGTGAACTATTGGTGTGAAGTTCAAAAAAAATCCACTTGTGCAAGAAAATGTATGATCTGTATGTGCAATTACCGTGGCCCTGTGTGATAAGTAAATATATACATACCTGAAGAGTAGTTACTCTTTATGTAGTAACTACTAAGTTACTATTTATGTAACTTGCTGTTGTAGGCCTGTAGTAACACTGTCTTTGGGAGCTACTGTTGCACCTCTGCTTGCAAATAAGCTGCATGATGGAAGACCACTCTCTAGAAAGCCCACTCAAGCTCGCAGGGTTTGGTTTTGTTGTATTGCTAGCTTGATGTAAAACATGAGTTGTGCCCCTAACCTGACTCTTACTCAAAAATAAAAGATCTTAGAACGATGGAAGTGGTGCTGTAAGCTTGAGCAGATGGCCTATAGGGAGGAGGAGGGGGGAGGTGGCTTGATATTGTTGCAGATAGCAGCACTAACAATGCAATTAGGAAGGAAAAGTCTGTACTGCAGCATCCCCCTCAAACACTAAGCCCGAGAGAGACTGGTCTAGTGTATAAAATGCACCGGGATTCAGAGGCTCAGGGGGAAATGGCACAGCCAGCTCACATCCACTCTGTACACCTTTTCTCCCCTGCAACACACAGTTGCCTTTTCAATAATGCTTGCTGAGAACAGTCCCTCTCCTACACCATCACGCCACAGGTGTCATCTGGGAGTGTGCTAGTTGGCATGGGCCAAAACCATGTCATGGAATGAGCTGGAAAATAAACAATATGGACAACCATAAGATACAGGTCCTGGCCCTCATTAATTTACCAATCCAGACACAGCCTTGGTGAAGCAAAGCGGAAGTGGGAGTCTTTCAAGCCCATTGCTGCAGTTAAAACACAAACACCAGAAAGAGCAGGACTAAAGACTAAGACTCCAAAGTTTAGTCCTGTAGCCACAACATGATCATGTTAGCATCACAAGAAAGCAGGAAGTACAACTAACTTCTAAACACAAAGTCAAATATTTCTCTGAAAATAAAGAGGCCAGAAGATGAGCGTTACAATAGATATCAGGGTGCTGGCAAAGGCAAAGTGTGAAATGGATGCCTTCCAGCATTCAGTTTAGGAAGACAAATGTTTTGCAAATTCACTGTAGCCCTGATTATTTTCCAAGCTCCTTAACTCATGCCAAAGGGCTTGGACTTTCTGAACATCTTGTTCTGTTTCCTCCACCACTAGTCCTCAGTGCTGAATGTCTTTACTTCAGAGTCCCATTTTCTATCATTTTATTCCAAACTCTTCACTCTGTAGGCTTTGTATTTTACCTCTGGGTAAGAGTGAAGACAAGCAGATTAATGAGAAGTCTGAACAACACATTAAGTTACACCTATTTTAAGAACCTTCGACACTATTTCCATGTGACGCATCCCAAGGCGCTGTATAGAAGTAGAACTACACAAATTGCATTTAAAACTAACAAAAAGCTTGTAGACACTGGCATGCCTTGAAGCAGAAATACAAAGATCACTGATTAAATGATTCAACAATTCCTCAAAGTCTCGGAGCCACATGAACACAGACCATTCTACCTGTCATTGCCTGGATGCATTAGCAATCTGCACAGATGTAAAGCTCAGGCATCTCCATGACAGTCTACTGCCTGGAAAAAGGGTTCAAAACCACTGCACCCTAACAAGGGCAGGAAAACTGCTTTAGTCTACAAGCAGCAGCTGGCCATTTCAGGGATTTCCTAACTGACTAAAGGCAGCGTCTCCTGCACTTCCCAAAGGCAGCTGCAGAACAGACTTCTGCTCTTTTCTTTGCCTCTGCACAGCTGCAAGGACTTCAAGGTACGAATGGTCTCATGAGAGTGACTACAGCAGCAAAGGTTTGGGTAAAGACAGGAACACCATCTCTCATCCTAATGACTTTTAGCCCCCAGAGCCACTGCTCCTGGGACTCCACCAGCTCTTCAAGAAACAGAAGTGCAAAAAACAGAAGCAAAGATCTTGGCATGGCTGATGTGCACACTGGGCCCAGCTCACCTACCTATACAGATATACCTCCTGCCTGCTGGTGTAAGGTGACATGGAGAAGGTATTTCTCTTGCTACAAGAGGGAACCAGTGCTGCCACTGAAATGCCACAGTGCCTGTTGCTGCTGTTGATATGGACACAAAACAGATCACTTGTTTCCTACTTCTCTGCTATAAGATATCCCATCTTGCTTCGTTCCTCTCCCTTCCCATGGCACCATTTCAGGCTGAGACCAGAGATACAAGGAACCAACTGCCAAAGTGCCAGAGAAGACGACCAGGCTGGCTAAACAAAGAGTTTTTCCTGGAACTCAAGGAAAAAAGAAGAGCATACAATCTCTGGAAGAAGGGTCAGGAAACCCAAAAAGAGCACAGGGATCCTGCCAGGTCATGCAGAGTTAAAATTAGGAAGACAAAAGCCCAACTAGAACTCAACCTGGCTGCAGCGGTAAAAGATAATAAAAAATGTTTTTACAAATACATTAACAACAAAAGGAGAACCCTGGAGAATCTCCATCCCTTCTTGGATACAGGAGGGAACATTGTCACCAAGGATGAGGAAAAGGATGCGGTGCTTAATGCCTTCTTTGCCTCAGTCTTCAATAGTCAGACTAGCTATCCTCAGGGTATTCAACTCCCAGAGCTGGCAGGCAGGGACAAAGACCAGGACAGCCTTCCCACAATCCAGGA